>WMED01011278.1:4604-15343 GCA_019650415.1 Pipa parva | reverse complement strand
CTGATGACTTGTACTCCCGGTCTCCTATTGGCTCATGTGACCAATCGGGTCACATGAGCCCAACTGATAGCACGGTCTGACTCCCTCCTTGTGTCATGAGCAGTGCTTCTCGTGACATCTTGTAAAAACGTTGCTCTAGTAAACTGGCGGGCGGGCCGATCAGAGACAGGAGACGGGCCGCCCCTTGCCCAGGTCTGCTCTAGATCAACATTGCAGGAAAATAGGCTGAACTGGATGGACTTGTGTCTTTTTTTCAGCCTTATATAAACTATGTTACTATGTTATATTTCCCAAAAAGGTTACAATATTCCAAAATGCTTGTGTGGCCTTTACCCATGAGTCATTGCACATTATCATGTGTATTCCTCTCACACTACTCAAGGCTGGAGTTTCCATCACCAGTTCTGTAGTGGTGAAAACAAGACCAATAACAGAAATTATGTGCCTTGCTAATTTGTACCAGTATCTAACAGGGTGGGTGACTTAATTGGCAGTATGGCATATGATCCCTTTTGCCACCTTTGTAAATATTTCCAAGATTGTCTATTGAAGGTATGGATCATTTATACATTTTTCCCCTAAATGAGGTTTGGAAGGATTGATCTGTGCCCAGTACAAGACTGGATCACCTCAAGTCAGTCAGTTTAGACAACAGACATCATGTACATACCTGGGAACTTGCCCAAGGACTCTGGCTTTGCAAACCAAATATAGTTAACCTATTAAAACTAGGTCACTTGCTATAATATTTACTGCGATAAAGTCAGCTGGTGTTTTACCATAAGAAAATAGACCCGAGGCTTCTTCTCTTCTTTTTATAACTCACTAAACAAAGAGGCGGAGGCCAGCAATGGAACGGGTAATTTAAAATGTACCTGTTACCTCAAAACACTAATACTAATTTAGGTTGCACTAATGAAATAAACGTTATGTAAATATATATGTATTTTAAAAATGTACCTTTATACAGAATTTCTCTCTGTCATCTTCCCTGTCAGCCTGCCTTTTCCTTCCCGAGTGTTGGGTGGGTGGGGATAAATAATGATTGGCATTATAGCTCCTCCAATCAGATCCCTTAAATCACAATCTAGCAGGGGTCTGATTGGGCTGACAGGGAAGATGACAGAGAGAAACGATGTATTAAGGTACATTTTTTTAAAATACATATATATTTACAAAAATGTTTATTTCATTAGTACAGCCCAAATTAGTATTAGTGTTGAGATGACAGGGGCACTTTAATGGTGCTCTGGAACAGGCTGTTTCAGGGCTTCTTTGAGTAGGAGAGTTGCCATCTCTGTTAATAACCAGCAGTATGCTTAGAGCCTGTCCTCAATTTGTGGTGGGAAATATGATAGAAAATGGGTTAACAAACTATGGTTACTTGTATGCACCAGTGAAAAACTAGGAGTACTGTAATATAAAGTTTTAGGCCAACACGTCAAGAAATATAGGCAGCAAAGGCATCCTGGTGGGAGATTAGAATAGTAAATGTGTTACTCCATTCTGAACACATGTAGCAACCTGTTTAACTTTGAGCAGTTTAGGCAATTATATAATCACTCAGATATTTAACCTCAGCCTTACCAGTATGGACTGCAGCACACCATAAAATCCCTCCTCATCAACAGATTTGTCTCAGCATTGTAGCCCATTATTATGGGATCTTATCTTTTATGCAAACAGACAGATTATTCCTTTGTGCAATGGTGTGTAGTATGCAATGGAAGGCATACATGCAATAATGCTTGTCATTGGCAGGACAGATTTACCATCCTGATGTATAAAGGCGTGTTTGCCTAGAGAAGATACAATGCATATAAATTATGTTTTTATTGAACCTTTTTAACAGAAAAAGGCCAGTTTTAGGCTGGGTTCAGCTGTGCATCATACGCTCGTATGAACCCAGCCTTAAGAAAAACATGATATAAAATGCAGAAAACTCACAATTCTGGCTCACTTAAATAATGATTTAAAAAAGAACCTGTTTTTTTTTTTTTTTTTTAACCCCCATTTCACCTCTAGAATTATTAAAGCAGCAGATGCTTTGCCATTGCAAATGAATGAGGCATTGCAATCCAGAAACTTTAATGGGCATATGTATTAAAGTGGGAATTATTCCATAGACGTATGGAGACTCTTCACCAACTTCGCATATTTGTCAAAGTTCGTTATCTCCTGTGTGGCGAATTCTCAGACAGTTCACCACATTATGTCAGCCACGTATTTATGCACTACTTTGCACAGATTTGGTGCGATTGTGACAACAGTTATTCATCATGTGCCAAAGTAACAATTCACCAAGGTGTACTGGTGTGACTACAAGGATTATGTGAAGATGACTTCACTTTGCTAAAATCTTCCTGTTTATGATGAATTTTCTACAGTAGGCTACTATACAGCTTACAATGCTCACACAGTGCTCTGACATTTTGACAATATGCCAAATAGAGAATATGCAGAAATGACTTCCCTACACTATGGGCAAATTAAAGCAATTTTTCATAAATTCATTTTGCCATGAAAATTCACTCTCTTGATAAATATGCCCCCTACAATTCTTGCATTAGTTGAGTTAATCTTCATAGCATTCTTCATTATAAATTAGGTTCTCAACATGTGGGTTGTGACCCCCTTAGGGGGTCGAACAACGCTGCCACAGAGGTCGCTGAACACGCTGCTCCTCTAACTAGGTTTGGTATTTTTTTCAGGTCCCTTTATATAGGGGTTCCTGCTTGGTGACGTCGTGCCTGAACGTCATCACATGAAATGCGTACATGATGACATCATCGAATGCTTTAAAGGTACTGGAGTCGGATTCGCCTCACCTTGCGACCACTCAAGTCAGCTCACCGACACTGGAATACCTTTAAAGCGTTCGCTGATATCCGCCTGTAGGAGAGAAGCGAGCACATAACCATTTTGGCGAGGTGAATCGAAGGATTGCAAGGTGAGTTCGCACTTTGCTGAATTACCCCCTAAGTGTTAAATGTGTGCCTGTGGCACAGGCCCCATTCAGCACATGTGTAATCCAAACTGAGCCTACCAGTGTGATCACATGATTTCAGTGTCATAGAGCTGTGGGGTCCTCTGATTTCTCAGCTTTCAGAGTCATACTTTTTACACTTGAGACATTATGTTGCATATGCACTAACATTATTATTATTTTTTTTTTTAATACAAAATTCCTTTTCAGATATGGGGTCTGAAGACTGGAGATCAGTCTTTGTTTAAGCAACTTTAAGCATGTTTTCCTGAGTGCGCTTTGATGAAAAATACATAATTCATTTCTGGGTAATATTTCTGAGTGAATTGCCTTTTTAAAGTGTATTTTCCTCAATGTCTCTCAGAATACAGGTACTGTAGTTGTGTCAGCAGTTTGCATATAAAGGTTATAAGTGTGTTAATCTACAATGCAGGTGTAAATGTATTAAATACATCTGAACATCAGTGATTCTGCTATGATTCTGCTGTGATTCGTTGGATACTTTGCAAAAACAAAGAGCGTGTGTAGACATGCAAACAGAATGCACTGAAACAAAACGTATAACTTCAGGGATTACACAAAAACAAACAATCCATTGCCAATTCAGTGTATGGGTCAGTGCACATGTTCCCCATCTCTGCTGAGCAGCCAACAAACACGATGAAAAAGAATATATATAAGGAAAGGTGTTTTTCAGTAATTTTCTAGAGGAGCTTTATGTTTTTGTTGTATCTCCCTACGTCTTGTTCTTCTCTTAATTGCACATCAATGGCAAGTATTTTAATGTATAAATATTTGATAGTGCGGATACTCTGTAGCTGATTTTACAGTTGGCTTCTTTTCTCTAGGCAGTTTGTTACTCAACAGAGTATATGCACTGCTGTACTGTTTCATAAGAACTTAATCATTTCCTGGTATTCTCAATAAAGGGCAAATGATATGAGTGTTTAGGGACAAACAACTAGGACGTCTGCATTGCCTTGCACTATAGATTGTTTATTAATCTATGGCACCAGTCTAACATTAAAAACCTCCCATATATAAAAAGTTGCATGCAGCAGTTTGGAGTCAAGTGTCGCATTCTAAAAAAGCTTATCTTTTCCTACTGTTAAAAGCTTTATGGAGCATTTTGAATTTATGAATTAAGAAACAAATCAAGCATAATGTTAATTTGAAACTGGGAAAAATGCTATAGGTTCTGGGCAGAAGTCAGAATCTTAATAACCCTTACTTATTGGTACTGCTGGTCTCTCTACCAATTATTTTTAGTCCTTTCTGCATCTGGGAGAGGACCTTGAATTTTATTTGGCATTACTGGTCACTAGCACCAAACATTAAGGTTTATTTTGCACCAGTAAAACAATGTGTAATGATTATTATAAGTAGAGTATAACTTATGCACATGGTTACATCTGACACTACTCACATTAATTTAGAAGCTGTGGTAATAATTGGTTGGACCCTATACAACTATTATGAAGTACTGGGGCTTCCAATAGAAAATACAATATTTAGATAAAAAAAATAGTTAAGTTTGACTCTCTCTGCCTCTCTTGTTTTGTTTTGTTTCCTTTTTACCACAGCTTTTTGGATAAACCATTCCAAATGTTCCTCTTCACTTCCTGTTTCCTTTTCAACATCACTGATTTGAGCAAGCGCATAAGCAGTATTAGGTCAGAATTTTGCACATGCAGTCTTAGCTGGAATGGCTGATATAATGAAGGATTTTATGCATATTTGGACAGCTCATTTGAAGGCCCAGATACAAATTTTGCTTTGGATTAATGATGCAGCCATCACCTGCCACCCTGCCTGGTGCTTGCTCCACTTTAAATCAGGGCAGTGTATGAACTGACTGCTGTGTACTGTTTGACTCCAAACTTCAATCTATGTTAGTACTCTGCCCTCAAAGCAACAACAATCACAAATTAATAGCAATTGTCATTAAGGAATGCCGCCCCCTTTCAAAAAAACAAAAAAACAGGCTTTTTCAAGGAATCTGATTGGAGGGCCAACAATGTCCATAATTACATTGCTCCATGTGCTTCCATTGCATGGCAGTTTTGTTTGTTGTAGTATGGATCGAGTGTGTGGTATGTACTGGTACAGGCCACAATAAATTCAATTGCACTTGCTCTATACTAATGTATTTGGGAAGCTCTGACTGTTACATTCTAACAATAAATTAACATTCACTGAAATGGGAAAATACATTAGAATGAAATGTAATTATTCAATTGTTTTACCCCTAGGTAACTGACTTGTTGCTTGCAGCTACTGGAAGATTAGCCCTATCTTCTGCTGCAACTATGTCATCAAATCCAACCACTCCCACTCAGCCTCTTCACTCTCCTAAATCTCCAGTGGCACCATCATATCCTTTCCACAGAGAAGGGAGCAAACTCTGGGAGAGAAGCCACCTACTTTTGGGGGAACTTCCTAGCCCACTTCCAACAAAGAGAACAAGGACATATTCAGCGTAAGCATACCTGTATAAAGAGCAGCTGTCAGAAGCACAGAGGCTCCTGTTATTCTTGGAGCATTAAAAACACATCAGTGAGGCCCCAGTTTACCTGTATGTTCAGAGCTTCAGATGAATGAAGTGAATTTCTCATTTTTGCCTGCAAATATCCATGCCATAAGCAGGTTTGTATGTCTGTTCTGTATCCGCGTGAATCTGAAACTCATTAAAAATTAAGCCATATACGGCTAACGAATGAAACATATTAGCCCCCAGTCTGCCCAGAATTCACTGCTGCTTTTATATATGGCATCAGTAATAGCCTTTAGCTCCTAGTATGTATGGATAACAGAAATTCAGTATACATTAGAAAAGAGGATGGACCTTGCTATAAGACATGATGTGGTGTTACACATGTTGTTTTATTAAAATTACCAGCATGCTTACCTGCTTTTGTACTCTTTGTTTCAGCACTGCACGTGCCTCTGCTGGGCCCATTTACAAAGGGGTTTGCAAACAGTTTTCACGCTCCCAGGGTCATGGATTCATCACCCCTGAGAGTGGAACAGAAGATATATTTGTGCATATTTCAGAGTAAGTTTCATTAATAAAATGTTCATTGATCTTGTGTATGATTATGGATATTATTATTTCATTTACTGGTATACTGCTGTACTGCTGTTTAATTTGGTTTAACGTTTAGGTTTAGTTGATTTAGTTGTAACCTGGCTTTCTAGTCAGTCATTTTTGCCCCAGCATTAAGAAGTACAGATGGAGCATGGAAGTTGTTTAAAGGAAGATTAGAAATATGTCTAGCTTCAGGCGTATGGCTTCTGTGCTGTTGGGCTGGTGCACCACTGAGCTCGTAAAATAAATCCTATGCATAGAATACATTATTTCTCATGAAACTCCAGTCACATAAATGCTTTGGTCCAACTTCACATACATTCACCACTTTCCCATCTTCCAGTATTCAGCGATTTTGCATCCAGTTTGGAAGCTTACAGCGATCGCTGACTTACAGAGCTTTTCACACCACTTTGTATGCACGTGCACATGGAATTTGGCATATTGTCACGCATTGGAATCTTTGGAGTCCGCAAGGCGTTCTGTGTTGCAATCATCATTAGTTTGACTTTGCGAGATCTAAATGGAGAAGTAGTTGATGGTAGGGATCTGATGTGACGTAATGTGATGGTTAATTTAAGGGGGTTATTCACTAAAGTCAGAATTGTTGCGTATAAGTGCGAATTCCCCAGATAAAGACAGCCACAATAGGCTGCTACTGTCGCAGTCGCGACTTTATTATGGTAAAATTGTCACAATCTTAACATTAAAAAATTGACGCGACTTTACAATGGGGAAACTGTAGCAGATTTGCTATGGGAATCCGCTGTTTGCAAATTCGACAGTCGAATTCGCACCTTAGTGAATAACCCCCTAAAAGTTATGACAAAGACTGCAACCAAGCGATAACATGAACTAGGGATAGGGTGACATAGAAATATGGGATGTATTATTCACTTAATAAAGTTAGCGGAACATTGTGAGGATGACATCACTGTAATGAATACGGATCATACTAAAATTTGATTGACAACACCGCACTACACAAGAAAGCACACCTGCACATTTTTCTTTGGTAAGGGAATCTGGCACTTAGGGGCTTATTGATGAAAGTCCAAACAGACACATAAAGATCTAAATTCACATTTATTATTGATGCAAACTTATGGAGCTCTTCACACCGCTTTGCATGGATGTGCACATGTAAGAAGTAACTCATACATGAATAAGTCCTATGTGCACAGTATGTGTATCCTTATTATGTTTTTTGTTTTGTTTTTGGATTCCATTGGCTCATTCATACATCAGATAGGGTTATGTGAGTAAGGTGGAATTTGTCTGCACTTTTGCCAATCTGAGTTACAAAATTACTTACATTTTTTTTAACGATTCATATATTTATATTCAGTCTGGTTTGAGATATGGATATGTATATGTAGATATATTTCTTCACCATTGGTGAGGCATGCATTATCCTTTACCTTAAATACTGGCAGGGTACAAAGGAAAATTACCTTAACGTCATATTACACACTCATTAATATTAGAGTAGACCTGTACCTCTTATGTTTTAAAGGGGCACTATAATGCTGATATAGCTGCACACATACATATAAAACTCCTTTATACTAAGCCAATCACTAACTCATATAGTTAAAAAAAAGTTTAGTGAAGAAATAATACTTGCCATTTGTTTCCCTTAATTAGTTTTCCTGAGAGCTGACATTTTGTACCCCCCCCCCCTCCCAACATGAGAAGAAAAAGCTGCCTGACTGCAATTGGTTAAGCAGTTTGCTGACCTTTTGGTCTCATTGTTTACATTTGGAAATCTGGAGATTACAGATGATAAGCTAACTTGTGCGTAGGGGATAAGTAGTAAGTAGGGCAAAAATGTCCAGGGGTGGGTACCTTTTCATGGAAAACTGGCCAGTACATGTCACACACACATTAACTGGTGCAGGAGTTTATCAGTGCTGCCTACTCAATCATTCTGTGTCACATGAAACATCTACTGGGGAGAAACGCTTCTCACTAAGGTATAGTACTGCATATACAAGATGTATATGTATAAAGATGTAATCTGACTATAGTTCCTCATTAAATTCATTAGGAACTAAAGCAAGGACAGTTTGTATAACTCAGCTTCACAATCATGCATAAAATGTAACTGATTAGGCAATATTATCAAATGTTAACATATTTCACATTCATTTTTCTTTATTTTACTTGATTCATACGTTGCCACAGAATGCAGTGTTCTCAGTGTTTTGTGACTTATTTTATTTCTTTTTCTTTTTTTTTTAGCATTGAGGGGGAGTATGTGCCAGTTGAAGGAGATGAGGTTACATACAAGATGTGCCCAATTCCACCCAAGAACCAGAAATTCCAGGCTGTGGAGGTCATCCTGACTCATCTGTCCCCCCACACAAAGCATGAGACATGGTCAGGACAGATCATCAGCTCATAGACTTTGTTAGGACCTTTCTGATATGGTGGGGACCAAAATATATGAAAACTGCCATGTTGACCGTATGCCTATAGCAACCATAAGGACACCAGATCTTCTGGAGAGTTTGAGCCAGTATATGCTGTTGTATCTCTCAATGTATCATGGGAATTAAGTCTCAAACAGACAAGATGATGATGATTAGGGACTGGTTCAAGCTCTTCATTAGATCTAGAGCTGTTTGGAGTGTACCCATTGTGGTGCCATTACCACAACTGCAGTTTAACTAACTTGGTAGTGGGGCGCTTGACTTTAGAAGCCTAACAAAGCTTTGATTTGGGTGGCATGGCAGGCATGATGTTTTCTGGGGGGTTTTCTTGCTGTTTATTATGGTTCCTTGACGTGGGCTGTGTTTTTGGAGATGAAATCCTATTTGATGGAAATGTCCAAAAAACACAATGATTATAATACTGAAGTATATGTCTACAAAAGGTCACTGTCTTGTTTATCTTCTTTTTCACAATTGTTCTATATCAGTGTGTGAAGAGAAATTTACTTGGATATTTTACATCATCCCAGATTCTTGATAGACTGAGGAGATTATTCGGGAGATCACAAACCTAGGTGCAATCTTGCACCAGTGTTATAAATCATAGCAGCTTACGCACTTACTATTACAACTGCAGTAAGCTAATCAGTGCTAATGTGGGTTAGAGCAGCTGTACAGATATTTTCCTGTGTTTGTGAAATTTGCGCTGTGTTTCTAAAAGGGGGAATGCAAAGGTAATTTTGATATTTTTTTTTTTATGGGATATAGTTTGCACTTAAAGGAAAAAGACAACCTGATTTACAAAAAAATAAATTTTTATTATTTGTGCTCATTAACACCTTTATGCAAATACGATATATTATCAATTAAAAAAAAAAAGAGTTACATTTCTTACCTTTAAATAAGTGTTATACAGCATTTCCGTATTGCATTCCCCAGCCTGAGACAGTGCCAGCGACTCTACAGCATCCTGAGCAGGAGAACACCTATCTGGAGCGTATTCCTCGTTCGCGGCATTCCTAAAGCTCTGCATCGGCACTTCCTAAACACACAGGGAGAGCGTGCACGTCATACAGGGAGGATGCACTGATGATATGCATGCTCTCCCTGTGCATTCTAGGAAGTGCCGATGCAGGACTTCAGTAGGAGCATGGCAAGTGAGGAATGCGTTCTCCTGCTTAGGACGACGTAAAGTCGCCGGCACTGTTTCAGGCTGGGGAATGCAACATGGAAGTGCTGTATAGCATTTCTTTACAGGTAAGAATTTAACTTTTTTAAAAATTGATGCTAAATCATATTTGCATAAAGGTGTTAATAAGCATAAATAATAAAATTTACTTTTTGGTAAATCAGGCTGACTGTTCCTTTTAGTTTAAGTGTCTTTTGCATGTATTTAACATAGAAATACAACATTTTTGATGTTTTTGTATAAGATCGGCTTTATCATCAATGGGAAAATAGGAAAGGGATTTAGGGCGTAATTCAGCATAGTGCGAAGTTACCTCCGGATCCTTCGCATCACTTCGGAGAGGCTGTTATGCGCTCGCTGATGTCCTGCACGCGCACATCAGCGAACGCTTTAAAGGGATTCCAGTCTCGACGAGGTGACTCAAGTGGTCTCGCGAGACTGGAATCCCTTTAAAGCGTTCGCTGATATGCGCGTGCAGGACATCAGCAAGCGCATAACAGCCTCTGCGAAGTGATGCGAAGGATCCGGAGGTAACTTTGCACTATGCTGAATTACCCCCTTAGTGTCACAAAGCTCCATTTTATAACTTTGGATACTCTATGTTACTTGGATAATTATATTTAAATCTACATTTATGCAAATTTGTTAGGATACCTGGGGCAAACATTAGGGTGTGTGGCACTTAAACAACACTTTGGATACAGTCTAGAAATAAACATGATATTCTTCACGATAGTAACATGTAGACATTCATTTTTTGACTTAGCTTGCTGAGAATGAATTTAGAAAAGTAGCCTTTTTCTAAAGGTAACATTTTTTTTTATTGGACATGAGTTTATAAAGCTAGCAGAAGATTAAATCAAGCAAAGAAAATGAAAGAAACAACCATCCTCTGATTCAGGTTATCTGTTGTACAGTTGCAATCTGTGCAGTGAACAGAATTAGTAAATTAATATGATGCACTAAACAGTTTAATTAAGAAATGCTGCCATATCACACAATAATATTTATTCCATTTTGTTTTTATGAGGAGTTATATAT
>WMED01011277.1:0-15343 GCA_019650415.1 Pipa parva | reverse complement strand
CTTACACGGCCCGACTCAGTGTGCTGTAAAGCACACTGTTCACACAGCGTTCCTCTCTTCCTCTCTCAACGCTTACTGATGATGTCTGATATCATCATTAGTATGCGCTGGGGGAGGGAGTAAGAGAGAAGCGCTGGAACAGTGTGCTTCACAGCACACAGAGTCGGGCCGGGCAGGAGGTAGCAGTAGAGAAAAGGAGGGGGAAGAGCGCCACGTTTGCGCCCCCCTCCTGCAGCTGCCTCTACCGGCCCAGCGCTGGGGGCTGGGTAAATGGCCTCAGGGGGCCGCATCTGGCCCGCGAGCCGTAGTTTGGGGACCCCTGCACTACACTGTGCACCATCCCCCACTGTGCATAATCCCACACTGTACATCCCCCCCCACACTGTGCATCTCCCCACACTGTGCATTCCTCCACTCTGTGCATTCCTTTTAGCGCATTAAAGGGATTCCAGTCTTGGCGAGAGCAAAAGAGTTGCCTTGCCGAGACTGGAATCCCTTTAATGTGCTTGCTGATGTCCGTGTGCAGGACATCAGCGAGCGCAGATCAGTCAGTCCGAAGTGAGGCGAACACTCCGCACCTCACTTCGGAATATCGTGAATTCCCCCCTCAAAGCACATATGCTTTGAGTCTCCCCAGCAAGTAATGCTGACAGCTTTCCGAGTCAGTTACAGGGTGTAACGTCTGCACATGCGCTTCTCCACTTGCTATGCAGGCCGCTCCCACTTGGTTCTGGGAGTTACAGTGGATGGGAACACAGACGCGCTCCGGACGCCTCCTTGCCCACCCCTGTATGGTGATTGACAGTTGGCGCATGCGCGCACTAGACACTCCCTGATGATGATTCTAACTGCTGGTCATCTGGGTGTGATTGTCTGCGCATGCGCCTCTCCATTTGCCATGCAGGCCACTCCCCCCCCCGGTTCCTGGGAGATGTAGCAAGGGGATTGAAACACAGATGCGTTACAGACGCATTGTGATGATTATTACAGCATGTGAGACACCTGAACGCTGTGCTGCAACAAGTTAAAGATCTGGCATACTTTATATACACTCTCTACACTGGTGAAGTGAATAGCTAATAAAACACAATGTTAGACAACAGTTTTGTATATTTTATACACCTCAATTAAGACTTTGAATGTTTTTTATACTCATGTTCTATGCACTTACTGATGGAAGCCCACAGACACTCCCCCAATTGTAATTTTTGGCGCCATTTTAAAGGTATTTAAACGCCAAAAACAACAGTACCATTACTCCTGAGGAACCTGCCAACCCAGGGCGGTGAAATGCGCGTAGAGTGAAGCTGTTTTTTCATATGAAATACGCTGTTTTTAAACGTTTGTGAGTATATCTCCTCTCCTTTTAAATTTTAAATAATAATAAAAACGGTATTATACTATCTTGGGATATTTATTTCCACATGATACGGTGGCTATCATTACGGATGTTGAATTGATACATTTGGAAGATGCATTTCCTGGAAGTGGTTGTGGAGTTCTTGTGAAGATTTATCCAGAGTGATTGAGTTGTTGGATTTCTGCTTACATGCTTGTTTAAATTGTACCTCTGGTGAGTTTTCACACACTCAGAGTGGTATAAACACAGTATCAGTACTGGGATTTGTTATATATTTTTTCATAATCTATTCACCATAAGCACAGTTCTGTTTTCATAACCTTGGTGATTTAGTCTTTCCAATTCATATATATATATTTTTAGTATTGAAGATAAGGCACTATGTGTGCATGTTTTGCGCTTCTCTCCTAGATTATTTTTGTCTTGAATCACCATTTGTGGGAAGTTGAACCATCTCCACTTGAGGTGAGTTTATCCCATATTTTTCCTTGATTTGTTTCTAATTTATTATTTTCTACGTTAGTGGATCTCTAAAGTGGTTATAATTTGTGAAGCCAATATGCAGCCATCTCTTAATTGTCTCTTTTCCTAGTTTTCGTTTTTAATGAGGGTTATAAATGCTGAGTTCTCATTTATTAGTTTGTGTTTTCTCACCCTTTTTTTCCATAACTTGATTGTGAGTTTGGTTGTAGGAAGCATCTGTGGGTGTATTTCTGGGTATAGCAGGTTTGACCATATCTATGTGGTCAATTCTTTTGGGTTATGTTCACAGTTTTGACACCAGTATATTTTATTGAAAGATAAATGCATCTTTAGTTTATTAGTCATAGTGACATGAAAAGAAAAGAAAAAAAAAGAAAATTATTAGAAAAAAAAGTATCACATTAATTGATTTTCTGGTTGTTGGAAACCAGTGAGCTAGTCAACCAAAAAATGGAGCAAAACAGTTTAATTATTAAAAAGAAAAAAAAAAAAAAAAAACAACAACAACTGATTGTGGGGTTTGGCATGTCTGTCCACTGGTTATCTAGCAACCAACCAGTGTTTTTATAAGGCAAACTGGAAGAAACATTGGACAGAGCCTGAACAGAAGAAAAATGAAAATGAAAAAAAATTACTTGAATTAAAGAACTGATGTACCCTAACCATAACTGACATGCTGAAAGTACAGGGTCTGCCAACCTAAACCACTATATTAAGAAGCCGAAAATCAGTACCTTTCGGCTGTAGTGTTAAAGAACTTCTGGTCCTAGTATTGATCCTTTTTAATATGCTAATAAACTCTGACACATCATGTCTATTGTTTGACTGGTTGGGGAATATCACATGATCCATTAAACTGTGGATAACAATGTGACAAATACCCAGTGCTTTGTTTTCACACATGCTCTGTAAGAAGTCATTGCCAAGGACAACAGCTTTCTTAGCAGGGCTGGAGCTAAAATGCTACAAAGGATGCCATGTTGTTGTAAAACAATGCCTGCAGAAGAGAAAAAAAAACATCAAGTAGATAACTTAGTTGTCATGTTGCTTACATGTAGGCTAAACATACAAATGTAATTTATTAGGAGACTTCATTTCTTTTTTAAAAATCTAGCCTTAAATCAAATGAGGCAGAATAGAAAGGGGAATAATTCAAAAAAATTAAAAGTGCCAATTGTAAATTGTTTGAAAATTACCACTGTCTATACTCAACACTATAAAGGGGATCTCAAACCCTGGCCTGACTTCTCTTCAATTATGAGATCCTGGCAAAAAATGACTTTGTACTAACCAATATAAGCCATTTCGTACTTAGTATTTGCTGGTTCACTGCAGAAAAAAATAAAATGAAAACAAATATGTATTTTTATAGGTTTTTAGACCTGCACAGCCTTTAACCCATGTTGATACATTTACCAATCTATCCTACTTATAATATTTTTTTTTTTATAGGTGAGAGCCTGTAGTTTTTTTCCTCATTGTTACCGTTACCCAAATAAACGCACAAATAGGCTTACAATCAATGAATGATGGTTATTTTCAAGTTTTAAACTTTTTTGTTTCTCATAGGCCAAAATCCTTAAGAGAAAGGTGATATTCAGTTTTCTACATAGAGTTTATATACATGTAGCATACAACAATGGAGCTATTTACCATCTGGCAACATGAATGTTAATGGTTATGGATCAACATGGTTTAACTATAAATTTGTTTTTGTAAGTATTAAAATTATATCAAAAGGAATTTTTAGTTGTTGGTGTAATCACAGTAAATCACACTACTTCAGCTTTTACATTCTGTTCAGAAAGTAGATGTAATACACAGTTTCCTTACATGTCATGAATGATACTTGAAGCGTAACTTCTGACATTTCTTAGGAATAAAAAAAAGCCATGTGAACTCATCATTTCTGCAGACCTCGGATCCACTGGTGTGTTCTAAAGGATGGAAAATCAATCAAATGTACTCATACTTATTTTTTCAGTAATTCTGACTTCAGTGCTCATTAGTGCTGGAAAATAAATGCATAATTTATAAGTAGGCATCTGAAAATGTATTAAAATTGTAGTAAGGCTGAGAGCTTTGATGACATTGAAACGCACTGAGCTTTGTGCATTGTGGATGTGTATTTTAGTACCCCTGCTGTGAAGTTCTCACATTTTTAACGAATAATCTGTAAAAGAGAAAAAAGGCAAAAATAATTGAAAGAGAAGTAAACCATTATATGAAATATAGACATTTTTGGAACAAGACACAGGAATAAGTTTGAGCTGTCGCACTTGCTTATTTAATTGGCTATTTTTTATTTTCCTGGTGACAATCACCAGTATAAACTATAGGCTTAGTAGCAAGATTATCAGAGGGAGCAATTAACTGCTCTCAAGCAACCAATTAGAATGAGCCTGCTGAGACATCCCCTCAGTAGCTATAAGCCTGCACTTCAATGATTCATACTACTATCCACTGAGACCTTTAAAGGACCAATAACAAAATTTCTATTTGGATTAACTTGACAATTATGACTATGTGTTTGATTTCTTTTGCATTGTGTTTGGTTTTTACTTTGTTAATTGGGGCCATCTTTTTGGTTGGGTAAACCGACCCCTACTAATTCTGTTCTCTACATGACCAAATTCATACTCATGAAGTGCTGTAGAAATCAAAATTGTAAATTAATTAATTTTTAAAGGAAATTATACTTTTCCGAAATCTTTCTGATCCTTTAGTAGTGCAGGCAAGCAATCAGAGGAGGAACAACTGCAGTCAGTGCTTGCAGCTGTGACCAGGCCTGTACCTCTGGAAGCCTAGTGTTACATACCTGGCCCACGCTCCTGTGGCGTCTTTTCCTCTTCCTGGAAAGCACTCTGTGCGCGGGCGGCTGCTGTTGCAGCTTAGCAATGACGCCGGTCCCTCCCCTGCAGCCGGTGGGTAGTTTAAAAGCCGGCTTCTCAGGCAGTGCAGTGCCTGAGTATTGTGTGAATATATACTAGGTCCCTGCTAGTTCTTACTTTGTTATTAAAGTTAGTGAGTCCTTGCCCTGTGCCTGTGTCCATTCAGCTATTCCCCTGTTCCTGTGTCTGTTCCAGCCATTACCCAGTATCCTGTGTCTGTTCCGGCCATTACCCAGTATCCTGTGTCTGTTCAGGCCATTACCCAGTATCCTGTGTCTGTTCAGGCCATTACCCAGTATTCTGTGTCTGTTCAGGCCATTACCCAGTATCCTGTGTCGGTTCCAGCCATTATTCAGTATCCTGTGTTGGTTCCAGCCATTATCCAGTATCCTGTGTCTGTTCCAGTCATTACCTAGTATCTTGTGTCTGTTCCAGCCATTACCCAGTACCCTGCACTCATGTTCCTGAGCCTGTCCTCTGTTCTAAGTCTGTACTAGTCCCTGTTCCAGCTACCACCTGCAGAGGGTGAGTCTGAGAGCCATGACCTGGGAGTCTCCCGCTGCAAAGCCCAGTACCTCCTTGCGGGGATTAAAGGTGAAGACCAGAGACTCCTTAGACTCCGCGCCTCAGATAAACCTGTGCCAACTTCCGCAGTGGTAAGAGGGTCCACTATTCAGTGACGCAGCCCATGACACCTAGTCACTCCACTAAAGCATTGGATAGTCCCCAACCTAAAATTGAAGCCCTATTCTGTCCAGGTATTGGGGGATGTGGCTTGTGGTACTGAGGGAGGTGGGGGGAGAGAGATCCTTTTTCAGATTTTGCAACAGGGCCGGGAAGGGTGTGTTATGCTTCTATTAACAGATGCCCTCAGAGGAGGAGTTGCAGGGGTCATGATTTGTAACTTAGCCAAGACACCAGAGAGCATGGATGTTCTGTCATTACTGCTTCTCCTCAGCAAGCACCACAGCATCTGCACCTGGCCCTCCTCTCAGGTCCTGGTAACTTTATCTTTATATATTCTGCAGGGATCCAGGTGATGGGAGCAGTGCTGCAGGAGGAGGAGGCCAATCCTGCGCCAGAACCCATGATTATGTACATCCATGGTTATTACCTATAGTATATTATAGGTGTCTCAAACATTGTTTTTAATACTAATGCAACTTTATATTTGTAGAAAATGTTGGTAATTCCTAAAGGTAAACTATATAGAGAACTGTTGCTTCCTCCTATGAATGTCAGGATCTGTAACCAGAACTGGAGGGAGGAGTAAGAGGTAGCAGCCAGTGCGTACCCTGTTTCTCCAAAAATAAGACAGTGCCTTATACTAAATTTTGCTCCTAAAGACACACTAGTACTTATTTTTGGGGGATGTCTAATTTTTGAGACTGCAGCTAGGTCTTGTTTTCAGGGGAGGCCTTGTATTTCTAAACATGGAAAAAATTGCACTAGGTCTTATTTTCGGGGGATGTCTTATTTTTGAGGAATCAAGGTAGTACCGGGTAGTCTAAGATACACCCGGTCTTCTCCTAGAGCCCCCACAAGGAGGTTAGGGTTTGGCTTTGGTGCTGTGCCTAGGTCGTGGCCCATAGGACTGCTGGCCATGAGTGGTAAGGAGTAACTTGGAAGATGAGCAGAATGGTCAAAGAACTGGCAATGGTTATGGCTAGCAGCAATTAAATGAAGTCAGAGGGTCAAAGAAAACAAATCAGACATAAACAGAAAAGAGGCCAAATTATACACAGGAAAACTGGAACAGATATAAGTGCACCCATGTACATCCAAAGAGTCCTATAATTGGGCACCAGCATAAACATCGGGTTGTCTTAAATAGGCACCTAAACAGGAATGCATACGCGACGCCGCAAGCCTATACTGTCATTGATATAGGACAGTCTCTCTCCCAGTCTCTCTCTGCTCCTTGGCTCTCTGTAAGCAAACGAATCATTTACAGTGTTCTCCTTTTGACATTTAAGGCACTTCACTCTATTGCTTCTTCCTACATTTCCTCTCTCGTATGCCTGTACGTTCCTCGTCGTCAACTGCACTCCTCCCAAAGCAACCACTATTTTCTATAATAAAAATGATATTTTACATTTTAGCTTGCTGGCTTACTATTTAATATTTATATCACATTAAGTTATAAACCTTGTGCCATCTTCTTTTGTGTCACAAATGGATAGTATCAAGTTAAGTAAAAGTTAGTTTCCATACTTAATTACACACAAAGAGACAATGACAAGAGCCAATTTAGTTAGGTTAAAATTAACCTAGCAGGTTTTTAAATTGTGGAAGGAAACTGGAGTACCCGGAGTAAACCCACCAACCACAGGGAGAACATACAAACTCCATGAAGATAATGTCCAAGGTGGAACTGAGTCCTGGATCCAGCGCTGTAAGAAAGTGATGTAAACCACTAAGCCCCACTACAGATTAAAATCAAAATCAAGTAAATGGCACAAGAATAGCTGGTATGTAACAAGCTGGGATCAGTAGACCCACAGTGGATGCAATTTATAAATGCATTTCCTCTAAGGTAATTTCAGGGATGTCTTGCATAGGACCTGCTATAGGTGAATATTTAGCATGTAGGGTAATGAATGTATTTATATGACCTGACTATATGTTTAACATGGAGCATGTTTTTCCCTTTGACTGCTCACTGAGAAAATCTCAAATGAGTGCAGCCAACTGGGAAGAACATATTGATCTAAAGAGGTAGTAATAAAGACGTGTGAGTTCAGCAATAGTTTCAGTGAATGATTTGCATTGCTACCACCATTACAAATTGCAATGGATTTATGTGCCTTTTGGGGTATGAATGATTGGAGTAACCAGTCTTTATTCTTCTAAAATAAGCTGGTTGCATTGTAAGATTTGGCATGGGGAATGTTACATTCACCTTAATTTTGCCAGTTTTTTTTTTAAGCATAGCCCTCTAATACCTCAAATCAGGAGGAACTTCTGAGCCTGCTGTAATGCCGGGAGTAGTAGAACTACTTGGGAGAACGAGGAAGCAGCTGAGACACAGTAATGGCAGACAGACCCTAGGGCGCAGAGTCTAAGGAATCCCTGGTTTGCACCTAGAGCGCTCGCAAGGAGGTTAGGACTTCGCTGCGGAGGGAACGAGAACGAGACGCGCTGCCTCCGAGGCTGCAAGAGGACCGACGCTGGAACGGAGCACACCGGTAAGTACCTTTCCTAACACTTTCTGCTTCAGCTTAGGCAGACTTAAGGTTGAGCAGCATTTCATCTAGTCGCATTTAGCATGCCAGCCAGCCAGTGACTTTAGTTCCCCTTTAAGTTTTCTTCAGCTTCATATCACTGTCACATGACGCATCCTGAACTCTCAATGCACCCAATGCACTGTCACATGAGTAACCCTAAACTCCCAATGCGCCCCTCCGTCCTGCCCTATCTGCTTAATAAATATGACCATTAGGTATATAGGGTAGGACAGGTAGGTGCATCAGGAGGTCATACTATTCCAGATGTGCACTGTTTCCCTCCTTTCAGGGAGGGTACTTATCCCCCCCCCCCCCCCCCCCCCCCTCCCGTGGATATCCATGAGGGACGTCCATAAGGGGCACTTAAAACAGTCTCCAAAAGATGACATCCAGTGGTATACCTAGATGCCACTGGACTTCAGTGAAAGAATTGAGATGGGCCCCCTTATTATTAATTTTTACCAATCTTACTGTAATAGTGCAGTTTTTGTTTGTTCTTTGTTAAAAGATACAATTATCTGTTTTCTCCCATAGGATCATAGATTATTTAAACTATACAATTGTATATAATATACAATTAAAGTAAATAGACCATCTCAAAACAGAATGAAAAAAAAAGCCATCAAAATACCCTTCATACTACACACAGATTTATCTCCCATACAAAATTCTAAATATTTCATGTGTGTGAATTTAGAATTAAATATCCAGAATACCTCTCTTTCATTAAGAGCTGCATATCTATTACTAATTCTAAAAGGGAAAATAATCCCTTTAATCCCCTGAATTGATCACTGTATTGCATCCATGTGGTTGAAACAGTCTGAAAACATACATTATTCTCTATACTATATCGTAAAGTTAACTCACCTTGTCTTTCAAGTGCCTCATGGTCTAGTCATCATACTGCACTTTACACTTTATATCACAAGATAAAAGATATTGAACCAAATCATTGACAGAGTTGATAGAAGATTTGATACCATATTCTTTAATAGTAACTGCTGATCAGAAATGGTTTGCAGCCTTGACATCTTATACTGTAGCTCCAAACTTATCAATTTCTGCAGGGCTCAACCAACTTTGATTCTTTGTCCTTTCATAAAACCATTGAGGCCGATAAAGAATTTAAAATATTTTTTCTAGGAACAAACCTAACACCTTCCCATAAAATACCAAAATACTCCTCATCACTATACAAAACAGGCAGATGCCTTTAAGTGTTTTTTCCCATAAGAAACTTCTTAGTACATCATACTACTAGTGAGCATACCAAACTTGTATATATATTTTCTTGTTTCTCTTTGGCGCCAATAAGGAACCTTCTTAGAGCTATCTGAAATGCCCTGTTATTTAGATAGGATAACCACAAGCTTACAGACTGTTTGCACTGTCTCCATAGTGAAAGCCCCCTATTGTGAGCAGTTTCTCTCTGATTTAACATTCACAGATTATCCTACCCTGCAATACAATTGCACTGTATCACCAATACATATCTACAAGCAAGATACTGTTTCATAGCCCAATTTGGGTTCATGATAATAAGGTGCCAAGGAACACACTCTCCATAATGAACACCAGATAGCTCATTTATATCATTTATTGTTGAATTGTACAGTACTGCATAACCTACTGGTGATTTATAAATAAAAATATACATATTGTGCACCAGATCTGGTACATTCAAGGGACCATGTGGCAAGTGTCACATCTATGTTTCCAAATTGTCTGATGATGAGTGGAATTAAGCTACAGAAAGTTATATACTTTCTTGATACTGGGCAGAGACAGACTAATACAGTATAATATAATTAATCAATTGCATATTACTCCCATGAAATTACTGAAAATGGGACACCTTAATTCCCTAGACTGTCTAAGATCCAGATTTTCCCCATCACACTATGGGGGTAATTCAGCATAGTCCGAACTTACCCTCCGATCCTTTGCCTCTGCTCGCACAGACTGTTATGCGCTCGCTGATGTCCTGTGTGGACATCAGCGAACACTTTAAAGGGATTCCAATCTCGCGAGCCTCGCCGAGATTGGAATCCCTTTAAAGCGTTCGCTGATGTCTGCGAGCAGGACATCAGCCAACGCATAACAGTCTGTATGAGCAGAGGTAAAGGATCGGAGGGTAAGTTCGGACTATGCTGAATTACCCCCTATATGCTCATTATCTGACTGAATTACCCAGTTCTAGGTGCAAATCCAATTTATCTAATTTTATCTACTAAACTGTCATTTAGTTAAATGTACTCCCAATTGCATGTATCCCTAGGGGTAATTGATGGCATCAGTAGTAATTTAGCGCATAGTCAGAGGTGGCCTCTATTCTTTAGTTTAAAAAAAAAAAAAAGAGAGAGATATTATTATAGTGGGCCTTGCCCTCCAACAACACAAGTTTGGGAAGTCTATTATTAATAATCCTCAGGGACGTTTCCAACAAATTTAACAAAATATGGAAATTCTGGTGGGAGGTGGACCTAGCCCACTCTAATTGGTGTAGATGTGCTCATATATTTTATTTTCAGCCATATAAATGTTATTATGTTACTAATACGCCAGCAACAATTCGCTCCATCAAAGCAACAATTCCCTAAATAGTTAATTTGTATGACTGACTTTGCAACACAATGGGTAAGTTGACAAAATTGTTGCAAACTAATCTGGTCCTGAAAATTCACTTTTTAAATAAATATGCCCAATAGAAAGAAAGGGAATACTATAATAGACAGCAAAATGCTTTCTGCTTGTAATTTCCACTCAACTGAAATATCAAGACAAAACAGAATTGAAATGTCACTTTCACAGTCAAGATCTGAAAGTGCTTTCTAATTGAACTGCTTGTTGACATATCAGGAATGTCCAGTGACTACCAATAAAGCTCATTAGTATTATGGGTTATTCTTAAGGGATGGAGGTCAAATACTCACCAATAGGATTTTAGAATCCATTGTCGCCTCCTCCTCTCGATACCAAGCCGATCTCTTCTGTTCTGCACACCACTGCAATCCTCTTCACTTCCTGATGACACAATGAGTTGAGCAAGCAAAGAAGCAGAATTCTGATGTAAAACTGCAAAATTCTAAATGCATTCAAACAGAAAACAGGAAGTGCAGAAGAAACTCTTTACTATAATGGATAATTTTTTTAAATCTACAAACAGTTTAAACAAAAAAATCATTAAACATGCTGTATATGCACTCATACAAACTCATTACAGCAAATAACTACATATCATCAAAATATTTAAATAAGCAACCTGAATGTAAATGCCTTGAAATTCTTGTTGATTTCTTCTATTACAAAAGTTGTATAACAAATGACAGCTAAAGCTATACATAGAAAACTAGAAGCCCTTTGTTCAAAGGCAATGGCTTCTTATTACAAAACAAAAGCACAAATGAGAGACATATTGTCACAAGCAGCGCTTGCTTGCTGCAGTGCTACTTGTGAACTGCTGTTGCTTGGTTAGCGCTACACCCAGCCCTTCCAGATTGTCAGCCAATCTGGAGCCGCTGACATCATGCATGACCATGTCTGTTACCTAGGGGGTTGTTCACTACGCGAAACACGTAGGCACTGTGTTTGCTGTTGTTTTTAAATATTTTATTGTTGCCCATGTGGTGAAATAAAGAGTTTATCTTACTGAATTACTGGAACGCCAGAATCATCCATCTGTTTATGCTGATATTGTCCATTCCTTCCTGAGCACCCGGCTAATTACACAGCCCCAGGGGATTGAAGCGGTAGGCAACAGAGAAGGTAATACCTACTCAGATTTGGTGCGAATTCACTAGATAAAGACAGTTGCAATAGGCTGCTACTGTCGCAGTCGCTTCTTTATAATGAAAATATTGTCGCAGTTTCGATTTTATTATGGAAAATTGTCACAATCTTAACATTAAAAAATTGTCATGACTTTACAATGGGGAAATAGTAGCGGATTTACTATGAGAATCTGCTTTTTGTGAATTCGACAGTTGAATTCGCACCTTAGTGAATAACCCCCACTGTGCTCTATCATTAATGTCTTCCAAAGTCATTTACTCCCTGTTATGCTGCTGATTTCACTACTGAACTATTTGGGGCTTCTCAGAGGTTTCTGCTTCACTTTCAGCTTCTCCTACAGACCTTCAAGTGTCAGCTCAGCCTGATGGACTATCTTCAGATCTGCTTTATACTGCCTACCCTAGCAGCTCTAGTGTTTGGTCTCGCAACTCTGCACTTAAAGGTTCACTACATTTCATGAGATCCAGTGAGTTGAAGTTCTGCAGTTCCATTATCCAGTCTTTAACTGTTTCAGCCAGCAGCCACCAGTTGGGGGGTCATCCCAAGGGCCACAACCTAGGAGGTTCCTGCCGCAAAGCCCAGTACCTCCTTGTGGGGTTTAAAGGTAAAGACCTAGCTTTTCTTAGACTCAGCGCTTGCTGTTATCCCATGACAACCCCACTGTGATAAGGGAGAATCCACTACACTTCTGCACTTTCCCACACTCATACCTGTTTTCCTGTTTCCAGTACACCTCAGTGCCTCCAGAGGCGTAATGGGCTCTGGGTGCTCTAGTGGCAGCCAGTCCTGTGGTTCCCCCTGTGTGTTTTCTCTGCACTTCGCTACTTCTCCGGTGATGGATCCTGCAAAGTCACAGTTCATCCCGAGAGATCCGCGACACAAATATACTACCCCTTAAAGCATCAGACCCTTATTCCCATTATTTACATACAGATCATCCACAAATAACTACTGATTGTCAAAAACTGAGACTTATAAGTCACCATACTACCCATAAACATTCTAAAAATCTATTAGTGCAATGCAGACTATTTTCTATACTTGTTTAATATTACCTGTACTGTTTCCTTTTTACGATCATACCAACAGTTACCGTGTTTCCTCGAAAAGTAGACAGTGCCTTATATTAATTTTTGCTCCTAAAGACGCACTAGGTCTTGTTTTTGGGGGATGTCATTTTTGGGACATGGTACTGGTACGGTATAATTCTCATACTTTACCATAGCTGGGTCTTATTTTAAGGTGAGGCCTTATATTTCTAGGCTTGGAAAAAAATTGCACTAGGATTTATTTTCGGGGGATGTCTTATTTTCAGGTTAACAGGGTATTAGTGTGAAAGCACATCAATGTATAACTGTAGTTTATTCTTACTGTACACTCTATAGGGGGATTTATGTAGAATACAAAACAACTTTCATACAGATGGTCAGCTTTGAAATATGAATGGACCAGACTTAGGTGGCAGGGTCCATTGCAGTACAAGAGACCCAATAACAAATGTAATTCAAAATCTAGTTAAGCAATACAAAAACAGTATTTTGCACTTGACTTGTTACATCTTACTTTATAACTGTGTAATGCATATATAGACCTGTCACCTTGTTAATTTTTATAATACAATAGCTGGTCTTGTAATCTTCCAACGAGGTCCCACGCTGAGAATGAATTACCCAGAACCATTTAATTGTATGCAAGACCTATGGTTTATAAGTAGTGGTAGTCTAAAAAGTAATATTTCAAGGGTTTCTTCTATTCTTCAGTCCAGTAACTCTAGAAATAGAAAAATACCCATTTGGTTGGGCACTGCAGTAATTCCTACAAAGCAGTTGTACAAATGTTATATTAATTCTGGATTTTTATTGCTTTGTGTTTGTTTTACTTTTTCTTGATTGTAGCCATCTTTTATTTTTTGGGTTAACAACCCCCTCTGTCCATGTTTGCTATGAAACTATTTAAAAAATATATACGGTATATATTCTTGAGGTGCATTAAAATTTGCAACAAAATTAAAGTAATTTTTTTAAAAAATATAATATTTTTACATTAAGGATTTTGTTTTTCAATTTATAATACCTATAAACATTTTTAATTATTCTTTCATTTTTTTGTTGTTAATGTCCTTCAAGCTGGTTGAGGACTTCAATTTTTCCTTAGAGACTGTTCTCAAAAACTTGTAGATAATGTTCAAAAGTCACTATGGGGGTTATTCACTAAAGTCCGAATTGGTGCGTATTGGTGCGAATTCGCCAGATAAAGACAGTTGCAATAGACTGCTACTATCGCAGTCGCGTCTTTATAATGAGAATATTGTCACGACTTTACAATGGGAAAATTGTCGCGGATTTGCAAAGTGAATGAAGGTAGATAGATACATTTGTTCCAGAACAGCATCTCTTCCCATACAGTCTTGCCCTTTCTACAAGAGGAAAATATAAAGAAGCAATTTATTTACGTCAGATATTCCAGGCACTGAAAGCATTTCTGGTGATGTTTAGGGAATATCAGTTTTGAAAGCAGCTAATTCAAAAAGTGCAATAATATCACTTAAGCCAATCTTCGAATGGCATAAAGCCAACTTTTGCATTACTCCACAATCCAACTCAATTTAAATTATGTTAACATAAAATTAGTCAATGTGTTTTTCCTGTCATTTAAAAGTGAAGAAGTGATCACCATTTATAAAACACTTAATTCATCTGATGTACAAAATTTCAACTGCAATTTTGTAATACTTTTTGCTCAATGCCATTGGATAGCAATGATTATATATTAACTCCTGAGTGGGCAGATGGATGTGAAATATAGTTATTAAGGACCTTTGTTTATTAAGGACCTTTAACAGGTTAAAAAGTTGATTCACTTTTAAAAATATGGTTTCAAATATATTTCATCCATTACTGTGCACTATTTCTTTTTAAAAACTACAGTGATGCAGGCAGGGCTGGCTTGGGGGGGCAAAGTGGACAATTTCCCAAGGAAGTGGCACTCTCCTAGCGCTGGCAGAAACTCCATTTGTGCCAGTTCATGGGTGCTGTCACTGCCACCAGCATTGCCCAGGTTCCTGGGTTGGATATATGGGAAGTTAGAAGTTTTCCAATCAGATTTTTCCTTTAAAGGGGCACAGTAGCAGAATCCTATCTACATAGAGATATGATGTATAGTATGTGTTTTTTACACAACACAGTTTTAGGGATCTCGGGTTAAAACTATGACTGGGAGTGGAGGGAACAGGAAATAGAGTGAGGGGTATGCTGAGAAAAGAAAGGAGGGGTCAGGCTCAGTGTGGCCAACTTAATGACTTTGTCGCTATATTTAGCGACTTTTATGACCCCCAGCGATTTAAAAAAAAAAGCTACTAGCGACAATAATAGCAACTTTTTCTAGTGGTATTGGAGACTTTTGGAGACTCCATGATGGAGCACCAATCATTCTGCAGTTACTGTCCCCAGTCCTCACCAAAGCACTGACAGGCAGTTAGTCTCACAATAGCAGCCTCCCCACTACAGTCAGAGCAGATAAGAGAACCACCCCTCTCCAGTGTTGCCAACTTAACTTTTATGACCCCTCTAATGACTTTTTTTTAAAAA
>WMED01011276.1:0-15344 GCA_019650415.1 Pipa parva | reverse complement strand
CATGTCTAATACAGGCCTCTAACTGTTCAATCATCTTGGGCCTTCTTTGTCGCACCTTCCGCTATATGATGCGCCAAATGTTCTCTGTAGGTGAAAGATCTGGACTGCAGGCTGGCCATTTCAGTACCCGGATCCTTCTTCTAGGTAGCCATGATGATGTGATTGCTGCAGAATGTGGTCTGGCATTATCTTGTTGAAAAATGCAGGGTCTTCCCTGAAAGAGATGATGTCTAGATGGGAGCATATGTTGTTCTAGAACCTGAACATAGTTCTCTGCATTAATGGTGCCTTTCCAAACATGCAAGCTGCCCATGCCACAAGCAACCCCATACCATCAGTGATGCAGGCTTCTGAATGGAGCGTTGATAACAACTTGGGTTATCCTTGTCCCCTCTGATCCGGATAACATGGCGTCCCAGTGTTCCATAAATAACTTCAAATTGTGACTCATCTGACCACAGAACAGTCTTCCATTTTGCAACACTCCATTTTAAAAGACCCCTGGCCCAGTGCAAATGTCTGAGCTTGTGGAGCTTGTTTAGAAATGGCTTCCTCTTTGCACTGTAGAGTTTCAGTGTTCACTGACAATGCTTTCTGGAAGTATTCCTGAGCCCATTCTCTTATTTCCCTGACAGTGGCATTCCTGTTTGAGGTGCAGTGATGTTTAAGGGCCTGGAGATCACGACCATCCAGTAGAGTTTTATGGCTTTGACCCTTAAGCATATCAATTGTTCCTGATTCTCTGAATCTTTTGATTATGTTATGCACAGTTGATGATAATAACGTAAAAGTTTTTGCTATTTTACACTGGGTAACACCATTCTGGTATTGCTGCACTATCTTTCTGTGCAACAGTGGTAGAATTGGTGATCCTCTTACCATCTTGGCTTCAGAGAGACACTGACACTCTGAGAAGTTCTTTTTATACCCATCATGTTGTCAATTGATCTAATTAGTGTTAATTGGTCTTCCAGCTGTTCATTATATGCTCAATTTCCTTTTTGCAGCCACTTATTTCCACTTGTCCCAACTTTTTTGGGATTTGTTGACACTGTGAAATTTTGAATCAACATATTTTTCCTTTAAAATGTTACATTTACTCAGATTAAACTTTTGATCTGTTATCTATGTTCTATTATGAATAAAATATTGACATTTGCCATCTCCACATCATTGCCTTTTTATTATTTAATTTTTATCCACAATTTGTTTAGTGTCCCAACTTTTTTGGAATCCAATTTGTAGGAATATCAGGGTTAGCTGAAGATTTTTAATGTTTGGTTTAGTTTTTTCATTTATTTTAGTTGTTTTATGTTAGGCCAGAGGTTCTGAACATTCATCCTCAGGAATCCCCCAAGGCAGGGCCGGTTCTACCGATGGACCCAGGGCGCAATCTATTTGAGAGGCGCTGTCGCCCACATCGCTAAACTTAATCTCCCTGCCCCACGACACCCCTTCCCCTTGCCTTGTGCCCTCCACTCTACTTCAACAGCGTTCCAGCGATGCACCTCCTTTGGTGAGGTAAGTTAAATGAGACGGTCTTTGGTTGCTTTGGGTCTTGTCGGCTGTATTCGGCAGCTGCCGGCAAGACCCGAACATCTAAGGAGTGCCATCGCATTTAACTTACCTCATTAGAGGAGGTGTGTCGCTGGAATTCTGTTGGAGATGAGTGGGGGTGTGTGGCAAAGGGGGGGCATCAAGGGGCGGGGGGGTGTCGTGGGCAGGGGGGGAGAGGTGGGGGGGCAGAGCACCAATAGGGCCAGGACTGTCCCTGCTCCTAGGTCATACTTTAAAGATATAGCTTGTAGGAGAAACTAAGATAATTACTTTTCCATTTTCCAAATAACCCATGAATGATTATGATAGACCTCAAAACATGTCTTCCTGAAGAAGGCAGTGTGAAAAGATAGGGTTTTCTCAACCACTGCAGTTTAAGTGGTGAAATGGAAATAGGGCTGACATTTAGATTAATATACTGTATCTAATAATGAATCGAAAGCCTGATACCTTTTTATCCTAATATCACATATATGTGCCATACAACAACATGTACAGAAAATATATACAGTATGTGCATTGAAAAACATACTGACTGGGTTTGTAACCAAAAGAAAAACCCCTATAAACAAATCATTTGTATTATTAGTGCATTTAGCATAGATCTTGATGTATGAGACCCATTCAAAGGCAGAAAAGTGTACTTTTAAATAGCAATTGTTTGAAACTTCATATATTTAATCAAAAACAATGTATTGCTGTTTATGAGTGTATAGGAAATTAACTGTTTAAAAATAGAGGTTTTGGGCTGAAGATATTCTTCTAATGTTCTAACTCTGTACTTCTACCTGAAATTTTTATACTAGTGCAACCAATTGACCCATGCTTTTGCCAGAAAGGCAATTCTAGTCATGCTGACAGGAGTCAGTTTGTTGCGTTTTGTTAAACCAAGTTAATTATTGTATGATTTATACCCCCTCAACCTATTAGTTATCTCCAGTTTCCACAAAACCATTCTGGTATCTTGAGTAACAAAACCCAGTAAATTAGATAGGAAAAACTGCACTCAAAAGCCTTTAAGTATTAAGTCATATTTTGTAGAAACTGCAAGCTCATTAAAATGCTTGAAAATAGCAAATCATAAATAATCAGACATTTTTGATAAGAAATTACTGCCTTTGTGTTTCTATTACCATAACTATAAAACACAATCATATTTTTTTAGTGTCAGTCGAGCAATACATTCATTAACTGTCTGATCTGTAGTAAGAAAGTCAGTGCAGAGTGTCCACTAGCAGCCCAGAGCAAAGATGGGCCTTCTTAAGATTGTGAAGGAAGTAGTCATTGTTGTGCCATATGAACAGTTTCAAAGCCTTAATGACTCTTTAACCTGCATCTCCAAAACGAACCATACCTCATTTCTCAAAACATGATTTTTTTATCTTCTTCATATCTTTTAATATCTCCTGTATGTTTTTTACTATTGATGAAGTTGTCTTTGCTCCACACTTGTTGTTTGTTAGTCTACACGTATGTCTTCTGATATGCTGCAGCTTTGAAATTACAGTGGCTAAGTGACTTCTAATTTACATTTCATTTTTTTAATACACTTTCCTACAGCATCCACTAGATGGAATCTTTCTTGGACTTTATCTGTATCGACAAAAGCCAAAAGACTAAAAACAGTGCAGAAAACTGCTTCACTTATGCACACAGTGTGTGGATTAACCTCTTCCCCAACCAAATTGTATCCAAAGCCTGGTCACTTCATCTTTCGACTGAAGAAACAACTTTTGTTTGAAATCCAAAGAAAATCATCTAAAGGTACATCATAATCTACTCTGATCCATCAGAATACAGGCTCATCATATAAATAAACAATAATACTTTCATCAAGTGAAGTGACAAGAAATGAATGGTGGAAATTTAGACATGAGTAATGAACAAAAAAAACTATATATATATAATTGTTGTACTGTTTATTGAATTATTACAAATCACAGTTCCATTTCTTTGTTTCTATCTTCTTTGTCCCATGAAAAACGAAGACCAAATTCAAACACAAAAGCTTATTGACAAATATGCAATAAAGCAAAGAGTGCAATATCCCACTGTAAGCAGGAACTTGCAATAATTTGATGACGGTAGCAAATTCTGACTGATAGCACAATCATATGGAATGTATAGCACTAAGGGCGAAATTTATTAGACTTGGAAAAGCCGTTTTCGCTTTTCCGAGTTTAATCATTCTTGAGAAAAATTTGAAGTTTCTCCCAGTAAGTATCGCAAGATTTGCCTCGATTGATACTTGCCGTAAGAATTTTTTTTTTATTGAATATATCCATGGAAAGTTAGCTATACTGTATGGCTACCCTTTCCATGGATATAGTTAATAAAAAATGTTTCTCACAGCAAATATCGATCGAGGCAAATCTCACGATACTTACCATGAGAAACTTCACCAGCAAAGAACACGAGCGGATGGATACGACATGAAGAATGTGCACAAATAGGAGGAGCCATGAATGCCGAGGGAGTGTTCACACTGCTTCAGGGAAGTACAATAGAAAAGCGAGGCCTGAACTTGCCAGCGCATTTTCGAGAAATGTTTTTCTAAAAGCACAGTGTATATAAACACCAGTGTGAACCTGACCTAAGAGTCTGAGTAAAAGTAAGTGTTAGTGAGCACTGAAGCATTGGGGGGGTTATTCACTAAGATGCAAATTTGACTGTAGAATTATCCAACAGTTGATTCCCATAGCAAATCCACGACCACGACAATTTCCCCATTATAAAGTTTCGACTGTGACAATTTTAAAGTTGCTTCTGTGACAATTTTCAATAGTGAACTCACAACTGCGACAATATTCTCATTATAAAGACACGACTGTGACAGTAGCAGTCTATTGCAACTGTCTTTAGCTGATGAATTCCCATGCATACTCAACAATTCGGACTTTAGTGAATAACCCCCTTGGTCTCTATGGATAATACATTCAGCTCAGAACTAGAGCATGCTTTGGTTAGGCTGCTGTGGCACACTTGGATCTGTATTGGATGGATTTTAGCACTGGTCTCTCTTACTGGACCTTTACTAACCTGTAAGGAAATGTAGTCAAGTATATACTGGACTGAAGAATACATATCTGTGTCAACTGCATTAAGAGAAAACTGTACAGTATATATTACTGTGTGCCTTGTAAACTGTTGAACATTGATTAAGCATCTAAAAGAGTTCCTGGGATTAATTATTTTTTTCTGGTATCTTCACTTAACTGATTGTAAGCAGAAGCTATTAATTGGTTAACAGCAGGTAAGCCTTGCCTTGGGGATCACAGGAGTCACAGGCTAAGAAAAAGTCCATCTCCTGTACTTGTCTAATGGACCCTTCCAAAATAAATCCATTAAAAGTCTCTAAAATATGTATCATAACATTCACACAGAAATCATTAGATAGAAACATGTCAAATTTTAGAGTTTTTTTGTGATTTTAAGTATTTTGTAGGTGAAAGTAAAGGAAGAGTTGAATTTAGGATGGGTTGGACATCTGAAATCTGGAAAATAAAAAATAGAATCAAGGCTTTGTGCACAATTGCTTTGATAATTTATGTAACTTATGTTGCTACAATAGAGACACCATTTTTTATTTGTTTGATAAAAGGAAGTCAGCAGTAAGTACTAATTAAATTATTTAAAAGGTCATTTCCTTGAAAACAAAAGAAAAAAATGTTAGAAAGTGTCTAAAGGAAACACATGTATAACATTATAACATGAGTAATGTAAGCAATGCCATTTATGAGAAATCTCTGGCCATTTTATGTACCTGCTGTACTACAATCTTCAACATAAACTACAGGTGCCAGAAGTTCACACTTGTAAACTTAGGAACTATTCTAATCATAATCACACTGTAGGCGGTGAATTTAAGATTTATTTTGTTTCTCTAGTATAATTTATGCACATAGCAGATTTGTAATGGTTGTACATTTAAAACGTCAGTTAAATGGAGATGGACCCTATAACACCATATAGTCCTTGCCAGATTATCCATCTCTTAATCATTTGTGATAACATTATTTTCCTCTCTTATCTAATGTGCAGATATTGCCCTTTTTTTACCAGCCAAGATAGAGGAGTAGGCATTGGCCCTAAACCATTGCCTAGTGGAGAAAAATTTCCCAGGAACAATTCTAAAAAGGGATTCATGTGGTCCCTGGAAAGTAAGAAGTATCTCTTGAGATACTAGACTAGGACACAGAATAACATATCTGTGATAAAATCAGTTGGTAGATGAAGCCCTGCTAAGGAGCCAAAACAAACTGTCCCCAAAAGGTTGGAGGTGAATATACTGACCCTCAGGTCAGGAAGCACAGAGGCAATGTGAATAACATTTTCAGAACAGAAAAACCTTCTGGCCAGATGCCTAAAGTAGCATGTTGTTCAGTGAAATTTTCCCATTTAAGTGCCAGGCATTGATTGAAACATGAGGTTGGAGATCCCTGTCCTGTAAAGTTTACAATCTAAATGGAAGGGAGATTTACCTGCACAGGTAGAAAGATAATAAGTGCAGTAATAAAAAGCGCCAGTTCATTAGCCTATAAGTGCCATCAAAAAAAATAAATACTGTATCTGCTTAAGGATAAAATAATTAAAGATATGACAACCAGTGAAAATGCTCCAAGAGGTAGGATTTAAGTTTAGTTTTGAAAATATTGACAGATTGTTTTTGGCAGAGGTAGTGGGTATAGAACTGCAGAGATAAGGGGCAGCAATTGAGAAGAGTTAAAGATAGGAATGGACTGTCTTTGTTAATGCTTCACAAAGACGATTGTTTTGTAAGGTATAGAGTTGTAGACTAGGTGTAGATGGCACAAGTGAAGAGATGTAGGCAGGGGCAATAGAGTGAAGTGCTTTAAATGTCAAAAAGACACTGTAAATAATTACATTTTTCACAGGGAGTCATGGAGAAAAGACTGGAGTGGAAAAAGATGGGAAGCTGTAAGGCAGTTAGAAGAACAAAGCAATAGTTCAAGCGGGATAGGAGGAGGGCGTGCACGTGGGTGTTAGCAGTGACCTGAGAGAGAAAGGGGTGGATCTTGGCAACTATGCAAAGGACAAATCAACAGGTTTTAGCATTGTTTGCAATGTTCTTAGAGAAGGAGAAAGCAGAATTAAAAGTTACAACATGACAACGGACAACATGAATAAATAACAGAGTTAATGATCAAATTATCAACTAAAATGGAAAATGTGGGAGTAGAGCCAGGTTTGGGTGGAAAAATAATAAATTCTGTTTCAGAATTTTAATTTGAGATGCTGCTGGGCCATCTAAGAAGAGATAGCCAGGAAGCAGTTATAGATTTGAGTCTGTGTTTCTAGTGTTAGCCCAGGGGTAAATAAGTAAATTTTGGTGTCATCTGCATACAAGTGATACTAAAGATCAAATGAGCAGTCACAAATCATTTGTGATAACAGGAATGGGCTGTGAGTGAAAACCAGGGTGCCCAGAGAAAAACCAAGCAGGTGTGGGGAAAACATACAAACTTCATGCAGATTAAGTTCAGGGTGGAATTGAACCCAGAAACCATAGCTGCAAGGCACCAGTGTTAACCACTGAGCCACTGCACAGCCCGCAATGCGGATGTAGTTGATTATAGACATCAAGTGCATGGAGAACCTAAAGAAGAAGTGAGTGATCAACAGTATCAAATGCAGATGATAGGAGGATAAGAATAAAAAGTGTCCCTTCACTTTGGCAACTCAGTGATCATTTGAAAATTTACACAGAGCAGTCTCCATATATTGTCCTGGTCAAAATTCAGATTGCAAAGTGTCCAGGGGATGGTGGGCATGCACATAGTTAATAAAGCCGGTGCAGACTAGATGCTCCAGAAGTTTAGAAGCTATTGGCAAGAGAGTGACAGGACAAATGATAGAGAGACTTTCAAGGTCTAGTCCATCTTATTAAAGATGGGGTTAATACAGGCCTGTTTAAATTAAGAAGGAAAAATTCCAGAGGACATGAAAATGAAAGAGGACTTTTAGAAACCTTGTCTATGTCGCTCACAGGTGGCTATCAACTTTACATATCCATATACGGGCACATGCAACTCCACAGTGGACTAAGCCAGGATCAGCTTATATATTGTATTTTGGTACAGGACTGCAATAGCACTGATCTGTCTGCAGTTTACAGGAATCTTTAGTGCATAAAATTTCATATTGTTTTTTTTTTCCTATAATGTATGTTTCTTGCACATGTCTCAGGGGAAACAGTCTTACCCCACCAAAAATCATGTACATCTAGACCTTGCTAAGCTAAAATCTCTAAATTGCCTAAAATGTGTCTGCATTTAATACACGTTTACAAAATACATATAAGATGTACTATTAAATCAAAGATACCCTATATCATACATGTCTATATACTGTAGCTATATATTTATATATGTCTGTATTTCCTATATTTCTCATCACCTTTTATTTTTTCCCACCGTCTTTTCAAAATTATCCTGCAGAACCTTTTATTATTTAAAGCAGCCAAGGACACAGATGAATAAGTAGGGCATTACAACGGGTACAATTTCCACTCATTGCAATAGTAAGTGATTGTATGAACATAGTAATATATGCTATGATGATATATCTCACCTGTCATCATATGTAAGGAGACAACACACCAATACTAAATATACAACTATAATTCATTATCTGGAAGTTGTAGCATCCATTTCATAGTGATTTATAGTATCAAACAAATCAAGCTAATATACTGTATCAGCTCAGTAACCTTAACCATAATAGATCCTTTACTGATGTAAAAAGAAATATAACCGTTGGTTGTTTTTTAGCAACTTTAGTATCACAGACATACTAATAAATTAAAACTTGAATTTGAATAGAGAACATTGTTTTGCCTTTTGAAATCTCCCAAGAAAGAGTGTTTTATACTCAAGGTCAGTGGCTTTTGACAAATGAGAAATAAAATGTCAAGTGCAGGATGTGAACAGTAATAAGCAGCTTGAAAAGTTTTGAGCCATTGTATTACAAAATCCATCAGTTTTTTTAAATCTAGCCATTCTGTGACCTTTATGTAAATTTCCTGATAACGCAAGTCTGAAATTATGTTTATTACAATGTCTGTGAAATCATAATTTAGCAACAAGCTATTGTATCATATTCCATTAAATGTCTAAAAGGAATGTCATGCACTGGCCAAACATGTCAAATTCTAGAACCTTTAACTATGTAAAGTTATGCTCTGAATATAAGGAAAAAATGAAATTAATGTTTGCTTAAACTATAGCAGAAGGGCATAAAAAATCTTACCAATATTTATCAAGGTTTGTAAAGATGTAGATTTTCTAACTGTGCTGAAGGCTGTCAGTTAGCCTCAGGCAATCTCAAACACACTGTTAATAGTGAAACATTTTCTAACAATGATATTTATATTATTATTTTTGCAGGTTTCTTCACAACCTAACTTCCTTTTTTTGTCTTTCTAGATCTAATTTGCACACAGTACTGTCTATTTTTCTAAAAGGTGTATAACCATGTTTTCATGCCAAATACAAAAGACATAATATACTAAAACAAATGAAGGGTATTTTATTTTTTAAAATGTTTTTGTTTAACCCCTTGTGTCTTTCTTTTCCATCAGAAGGCCCTTATAATTTTTCTCCTCTTCTATCCTCATTTACCCCTTTTTTGGAATCCTCTCATGCCTTTTTTAGCTGTCTGCTCCTTTTAATGTTGCACCACTGTTAATACCTCTCTTATCCATTTATAAACTCTCCCACCTTAGCTTCTAGATTTCCCAGTGCAATTAAAGAAGCAGAAAACTCAGCAACTTCTATTTGCCAATCTATTCTTTATTAGTTTCCTATTGCAGTTAATCCATATAGAACTTGTAAAGGAAATAAACTTGTAAAAAAAAAACTTGCATATGTTCTATGTTGCATTGTACTTTATTATATGATCTTATCACACTGGATGCTGAATGTACTAAATACTACTTTATGTATTTGTAAAGTAGTGTTTAGTAAATTCAGCATCCAGTGTGATAAGATCATATAATAAAGTACAATGAAACATAGAACATCTGCAGTATATAGTTTACCTCTGGAGTATAGGTCTCTCTTGTGGATTCCTAGGAGGGCCCTGGGTATCACCCAATAGCTGGAGGAACCTTTTCAGAAATGATACATTGATCCCTATGGCTACCATTGTGAAGCACTAGTATATAGCCTATATAACTCCACTAAAGCAAAACCATGTGATCAAAGAAAAGTATACACCAATTATACAGGAATATATTTGTTAGGTTGAACCTATTTACCTCATAATGTATAGAAAGCTATGATATTGTCTGAATAGAGTAATTCTGCAGAGGAGTGTTATTATAAAACAGGAGAACATTAGTACATTTATTAGCAGAATGGAGAACATTGCATATAGTATATAGGTAAATGTTCAGCTAGGCTACATACTTATTTAAGAAGTTACCCAGAAATTCCAGCAGATAAACTAACCAGTATAAATAAAAAACAAACTCAAAGCAACAAAAATCAGAAATACAATTGCACAGCCGTTATTTTTAAATTAATATTACAATACAGGAAAACCTGCTATGCCAGTCCAAATGGGAATTTTCTTTTGTACTGTTAGCAGTCCTATAATAGGGAGTAAATGAGATCTTAGGAAGGACAGAATACAGAGAAGGTGCCATGAGGTTTACACCAATGTAACGGACACTGGTGTTGAACAAAAAATGAAAGACTATTAATGCCAGAAGAAAAACTCTTTTAGATTTGACGGGCAGTTATTCATTTATAATGGTGGTAATCTTTGAAGCTGAATTTCCGATTTGTATTTTTGGAGTTTGTTTTAATTCTTTGTGGTTGCAGTTATCTTTTAACAACCACACAAACAAAAGATGCCCCAGAAAGTCCTATTTGGCTGTAACCAGCAGAGAAAGAGAGAGAAAAGACAAACCAATCTAAAACAGGAATTCAACTTCAAATATGACATTTTTTTTCCCAGGTACTCCATAGGAACAGCTGCCATGCCAATCCAAATAGATTTTTTTTTTTCTGGTGTTATTGGTTCCTTTAAATACTTCTTGGAAACAATGAAGTCAGAGTGTTTACAGACATGTCTAGAGTTTAATTTGGCAGTGCACAGATTTTCTGCAGGGTTTTGTTCCACTTGCTGGGATTAAAAGGGAGTATGTTTTGCTCACAATTAAAGGAAATATCATTTTCAAGATTAAGATTTTCTAATGTTATCTCCTGCGACATTTACTATAGAATATAAATTACACTGTCAAACACTGATCCCACACACTTTCAATGCAAAAAAAATGGTAACAGGTCATATTTTCTGTCTGCAATCCTCGTATTTAAATATGGAAAAAAAAAACTACTTGAAGTTTCTTATTTATCAGTGAAAGGAGAGTTTGAATAAGAATTGTCATTAAAGTACAATTGTTTTGTTACTGGACTAAAACAACATATAGTAAAGAGTAAAATACAATAGTCCTAAAATTGTGATTTAATTTGGTTTCAAAAAAGTACGTTTACAAGAGAGCAGGGTAAGTGGAAGGCTTGCTCTGTTTACTGATGCCAAGGTTGTGTACTATAAACAGTACTATAATTTGGTATATGAGATATACATGGAAGAAGGTATATAACATGCTGCAAAGTGCAGACTGTTACAAGTATTACAATGTACAGAAGTTCCAACTGCAAAGGTGAACACTATCACATTTATTGGCAAAGATCGAATTGTTGCGTAAAGGTATGAATTCACCAAGTAAAGACAGTCACATCTTTATAATGAGAATATTGTCAAAGTCGCAAGTTTCCTATGGAAATATTTTCACAGTTGAAACTTTAAAATTATTGAGGTCGCGACTTTACAGTGGGAAATTTGTCACAGTTACGGATTTGCTTTGGGAATCCGCTGTTTGAGAATTCGACAAATTCTCACTTTAGTCAGTAACCCCCTATGCATGCGCAGTCATCTACAGTACAGAAAACTTGCAGGGTTTCACCCACAGACTTTAGATTTGCACATCAAATACTGATTATATGGAGAAACCCTCAAGTTCTCCACTTTCTTCGCTATCTGTGTGTCTCCACCCCCGCTCCACCCTACTACATTATATCTTAATCCTACAATGTTATGCCCTAACCTAAATAATTCAGTATGATACATGTAACTCCATGCCCAGCTGTGATGCAAATGCAATCACTATGCCTTACAAATGTTAAAAAAGAAAAATACCTGGTATGGTCCTGTGCAGTAAGGTACATAACCGAAAACCCACAGGAACATTTAGGGGATTATTGATCAAAGTGAGAATTGGACTGTCAAAGTGAATTCTCATCACTTCGGGTAGCTACATTCTGATTCTCTACTCCTTATTGACTAAACAGAGGATTCCCATAGCAATTCCGTGACCGCATCAGAATTCCCATAGAAAATTTGCAACTATGTCAGTAGCAGTCTATTGTGTAGTGTACGACTGTCATTAGCTTGTGAATTCGCCACATCACAAAGTCTGCTGAATAACTGAATATGGGGAAGTGACAAATTCACACTTTTATGTGACAATTCAAACTTTAAACAATAACTCCCTTGGAATCTGCACTGGGTTTTCTCTACAGTATATCTATTGCATTCCTTTACCCTTTAAAAGTCGATTACTCTGGTTCCCTTGATATCAGGGATTTTAGTAGAGTAATGATATGCTTAGGAGACACCAAGTTGATGTTTAAAGACTGTCTAATATATTTTGAAATAAAGGAAATATATTCAAGATTTCTCAGGAAGTATACAGACCTTTAGGGAAAGATAAAGACCATAAAAGGCTAGGTTCCTAATGCCAACATTAGCCTTATTTGCTTTGGAACAGAACTAGTTGTCCCACTGAATAAATGAAAAACTAGAGAGATCCAGACCTAAATGACAAAGGATATACTGCATAGTAGGAAGCTTTAGAAAAAACTATGCCTAATTAATTGTCCCTCCAAGTGTCATTTTGATTTGGTTAATAAAATACTGTACACTTTGTATTTCAGTTAAATCAACAATACCATCACTTAGCAAATAATCTGCTTTGGTTTCTCATTGCACGCACTTTATTTTATACCATGCCAATGGTTTCCCTATGTGTACGTTCTATCAGTCATTTTAGGGGATAGTGGGCAGTGCAACTTTCCAATAAGTCTTCTGGGTCAAGTAATTGACTCCAGTGATCAAGTTAAGAATTACCAGTCTGGAGAGTCCCACCAGCATTCTGTATTTTACTTCTGTTACTGAGTCAAGTTCCTGTCAATGTGGTGCAGAAAGATTTGAGTTGAGTTTAGCTAATTAAATGTAATTACTATTGTGCTGCCTTATATTAAATGTAGCGTTTTACAATGCATTGAAAAAGTATTCAGCTTTCATAGATTCTGCGGCATTATTACAGCAATAAACCGTTTTTGGATTCATATTAATTCAAGCAAGTCCAATGATTCCTGTACAAGGGAGTTTTAATTACAAATTTTGTTTGACTAAAAAAGAATAGATACAAACCAATCCAATCCAAATGAAAACCATACAGAAGGTACGAAATCTGAATGGAAGTCGGGAGCTTGTGTTGATGTTTAAAGTTTCAAATTGAAATTAAAAGTTTGCAATAAAAACTCAGTTCAAAAATACATCTCTTCACATGCCATGTGGCTCTGCACTATTTTAGCTTTGCATGAAAGTGGCACATAATTTGAGGCTGCTTGGTCTACACAAATTTAGGACCAGCAAAAAAAAGAAACAGTTTCTCTTTTCAGAGCAGCCAGAGACAGTTTCTGGATAGGCAGAGAAAGGTCTTGGAAGAATAGGGAAAGATAATAAAAGGCTGAGTTCTGCACTGCAGCTAAAATAAATTATACCAACCCTTAAAAGGCCAACAACTAGGGACAGTTTCTGGAAATATTTGAAAACTGAGCTTCAAAGGAAATTCTCTGGATAGTTAAGATAAGCGTGCATTGCATGAGCTATGACGCAGAGGCCTTTTCTTTTGTCCCCCACCAGGAAGGCTGACAGTCCATGGCCACCATCCATTAGGTATTCCCAGAATCTCTCCTGATGCATCACATGACATCATTGTCATGTGCAGTGATGCCCCCTCCCCCCAAATAATTTAACTTCTGTGGATGCCCATGTTTGCAGCGTTCCCAAATTATGTTCAATCAGTCGAACTTACCACAGCTAGACTCAAATGAAGTTGTGGGAAAATCCTCAGTATGATCAGTAGAAACAGGATGCACTTTAGCTTAGCTTTGAGTCTCATAACGGTGAACATTAATATTTTTTCATTTGATATTTTAATTTTTTTTTTTTCAGTATTACACAGATTTTGACAAACCCAATTTCACATTGACATTATGGGTCAGTGTGTATACATTGATGAGAAAAATATTATCAATATACATTTTATAATAAGGCTGTATTGTTACAAACCATGGAAAAAATGAAGATATTTAAATACTTAGTGAAAGAACTGAAACCTTTTCAAGCATATCTCAAGATGAATTGTGTATAGTAAATGATGTAACTGGATGAGTACAAGGACTACCATTATTATTGGCCATTGCTGGGACATGTCTGGAACATTGCTGGAATAAATAAGAAGAGTAATATCAGTTTCAAGCCTTACACTTATTCAATATATTCCCAAGAGTATCTGAAATTTTTTTTGCCTAAACCTTTTTGAAAACTGTCTTTTTTCAATAATGAAAGAATAAACATAATGATGGTGCTTGATAACAGCAAATTAGTGATGACTCATGGTAAAAACAAACTGATTCGTTCAAGTGAAAAGACACCTCTGATTTTCAACATGTACCATATGTTTTTCAGGTGAAAAGTTGGAAAGTCTTTTGCATGACCAAAGCGCATGGATCTGAAACAGATATCTGCTCCTTGTTCAATGCATTGTATTTAACAATGCCATAATCAAGCCTTGAAGGCAAGCCAAGGAATGAGTTTATTTGAATGCTGACACCAAGGTCTAAAACATGAACATTCCTTTGGCATGTAAATGTGTGTCATATTGATGAATGAGGTCCATTACACAATGGTGCCGAATTTAGTTCTGATGTTGTTTATTGCTGTTCGTAAAATGATAACATTCATTTACTTGAACATAATACTAATATTTACCTGCATTTTCATAATTAGGACACTGTACCTTTATTAATAATTCTCTTTTATTTTAACAATATACCTGTTATACTATATACAGTATATCCCTGTATCCAAACAAATAATATCTAATGTCAAAGTAACATCTAATCAAACTAATGCTCACAGTATTGTAATTGGTGTAAAAGTCATGTTGCACTTTGTTCAGTAATCTGCATGAACATACCAGTTTCTCCAGACTGAATGACTGTTATTTGATTATTAGGGGATTTCATCTAATTCAGATCTGGATAAATCAGTTTATTCATTTCTGCTCAGTAGTAGTTCTATTTATTCAAATATTATTATGTTTCCATGTAACAGAATGCAATTAAATGTACCTTGTGTGACTAACAAAGTGTTATATACACTTTTAAAACTATATAGCAGTCCATATAACCTATGGTTGGTTTCCATTTTATACAGGTTAATACATTTATATTCTGTAATGTTATTAGAATAACTATACTTATTAAACATTTCATTTTTTTGTAATTACAATTACTGTTATTTTTCTTTTGCTTTAATTTTACTTGTCATTTCCCATAATGATTGTAAAGACTATGGGGGTAATTCACTAAGCTCCGAAGTGAGCTGCGTACTGTTCGCCTCACTTC
>WMED01011275.1:0-15344 GCA_019650415.1 Pipa parva | reverse complement strand
TGCCCCCCCCCCCAAATTTTTTACAAAGTAGCTGAATATCACATCCCCATAGCATTTGTGCACCCGCTCATTCTAAAAATAGCTGAGGATCAAACCCACATTGCATTGTGCATCCCCCACCACTTTATAAAAAATAAATAAATTGTTATTTCACACAAGGTCTGTATTGGCATTTCCCATGGGAGCTGTAGGATCTAGTGTCCTTTTACCTCTGGCTGCTTGCCCTGTAATGCCAGGCAGGCTGCTACATAACAGAAATATGCGCTTCCCCTCTTACAGTTGTGCCTTTGTCCCCAAGCAACCTCAGAAAATGCCAGTGTGGCAGTTCAGACACAGGGAGGGGAGCTTTGCCAGTCATTTCAGGAATAGGCAGGTTTAAGGAATGGTAATTTGAGAAGTTAAAATGTATATAATATGATGCAGGAAGGCAATATAAACTTTGGATTTAAGTGATGGCTAAATTTATGCTTCTTTAGTATTATATCCGTGATTAAATTGGGGATGCGCAGCTGCTATGCACTACTACTGTAAACACCATTTATCATGCTTCAAACCATTGTTCCAGTATAGACCTGCACTATTGCAAATCCTATTTAAATATTGTGTTCTATTTCTCTGTTTAGGGAGAAAGTGTATGATATATAAATATATACTGTATTTGCTGGCGTATAAGACTACTTTTTAACCCCTGAAAATCATCTGAAAAGTTGGGGGTTGTCTTATACGCCGGGTATCACTTTTTTCTCTCCTTACCTAGCTGCTCCGTTGCCCAGCTGTCTGTGCTGAGCGCTACAGCATTCCTCCCCCAAGATTGATGTAACTTCCTGTGAGTGACAGGAAGTTTAATCATTGCTGGGGAGAGGAAACGCTATAGCGCTCAGCACAGACAGCTGGGCAACAGAGGAGCTAGGTTGGGAGAGAGAAAAGGAGGGGGGCGAGCACTAAGATAGCGCCACCCTCCTTCAGAGGGTAGGGCTTGTAGGGGTAGCACAGTGTGATGGTGCTCTGATAAACTTGGAGACAGGGAGGGCTGGGCAGGCAGGGAGAGCTGACCAATTCAAGCAGGATTTGCCTTGGAAGAGGGGTAGTCTTTACGGCGAGTATATCCCAAACTCTATATTTTAACTGGAAAAGTTATGGGTCGTCTTGTACGCCGGCAAATACGGTATATATAAAACTTTATGTCCCGTGCTGCATTTTGTCATTGTTGCCACCTGTTGGCATTAAAGTGCCATTTCTCATTGAGACCTTGTCAATGAGTTGATCCAGCTGACTTGCATCATGCATGTTAATTTAAAACCGCTTAAGACCCATGTGCTGCTCAGACTGGCTACTTTGTAGCTGAGCTGTTTGCAATCAGTTACATTATCGTCTTTGCAGTAAACCTAAGTAGCACGTATGGGTTATTTTTGCAGCCCAGCAGAAAAGTAGCGTGTCCCTATCCTTACCATTGCGAGACATGACGGTAGGTTTTTTTTTTGTTTTTTTTTTGTTTAGGATTGCAATGCAGTTTGTGGACATTTTGGGTAGATTTGATGTATTTGAATTATAATGATGAATATCAATGTAGAGACTAGTTCAGCCCTGTTTTAGTAATAAGGGATGATGCTGCTGTGCAGTTCTGTTTGCGCAGGCTCATGAACTTTCAAGCTTTTGCCGTGTCTGTTATAGCTGCACAGAAAACCTCTTTGTGAACCAATGCGTTGGCATATTCTTCACACAGAACATTTTTTCTTTCACTGAATCCAAAAGAATATTAGCTATTTTTTTATGCAGTGGGTGGAATTAATAGTCATATTGCTTTGGTAAGTGAATGAACATCCGGAATCCTCGCTTCCCATCATTGTGATCATGACTAATTTATTCACTAGGTTGAAAGGAAAAAGAGATGTGACAAAGCATAGAGAGGCTGAATGCTTAAAAATAAAATTAATCCCCATATGGATTTATACCTTTAAATACTGGACTATTTCTCGAAAGTATATTTTACCTGAAGGATGCATTAACTTACACATTGTCAAGCTATTCCACGCCAGAAACAAAGAAAAGTTTTATCCAAAGTTCAGTTGAAAACAAAAGCGCTTGGCAAGTGTCTGTTCATGCAACAGATAAAAGATGTGTGCGGTCAGCAAAAAAGGGATTACACGTTCTAACAATAAAAAGCGTCAGGAAATGCGGGCTGAGAGAACAGGTTTAAGGAGGTATATTTGTAAATATAAAGTATCCATTTTTAATACTGTCGGAGTTAGTAGTAGGATTATTTTTGAAGGAGAACTAAAGGAATAAGTTAGAAATATTATTTCCTACCTGCATGTGACTATTTATTTGTAAATCTCCTCCAGTGCTATAAATTGCCTACATTTTTAGAACGTGCTCTCCCAGGCTGCCTCGGGACCTATTTTACCAGGAAGCTGTACCCTGTGAGTATGCACAGATGGACCTTTAAAATATATAGAGTAGTAGAACTCTTTGCATTAGAGTTGACATCACTTGTGAAGCGCTGGCTGTCAAGTATGGTGTTTTTTTACTGTCTATGCCGCATTTAACACTGAAAGACTGTGGTGGAGGGAGGAAACACTGGAGGTATCTAGAAGCAAGTGGGTCTTTTCTTTAAGACCAATCTTCCTTGTGCCAAAGACACACAGAGAATAATGTTCAGTTCATGTGCATTATGCCTGCCACAAAGGTATTCTACTTGATAAAAACAGGGTTTGAAGTTTCCATATATTTTTTTTTAGTTTGTTTTTTAAGGAATAATATAATCCAAAAATTGTCCGTTAAGATTTGTAGTTTTCGTAAAACTGCTCTGTATGGTTTGGCTCCACTGTGTATTGCAGCATGCCGTTTTTCATGTGCAACAAAAGCATAAAACCACCGGCAGCCATCCTTGGAGAATCCCCTACTAAGTTGATTGATGGCGACCGTGTCCCATTTCTCGCCAGGCATTTTACCATATTTTTCTTGCTGTAGAATGACTGTGGAAAGTGGACACAGGTTCCATTACTAATTCAAGTACATTAATGGGGCTCTCTGAGGCTATTCGCTGTGGGGCTTTACAGTAAAAATACTGTTTTCCTCCGCTGGATAAGAGTTGTACACATAAGCTTGCCAGTTTTCACTGATGAATCCAATGGTTTGTTTATGGCGCCATATCCTGCAGTGGCTGAACGCATCTGATGTTGCATTTTATTTTGATGTGGTGTACAGTATGGGAAGTATTCCTCTGTGCATTTTGATGCAGTAAACATTGAGATAAGACTGGGTTACAGACTAACGTCCAAATTGTTACATAAAGGTGTGAATTTGCCACTCCTCCATATTTGGGTATTCTGCAAACTCTGTGATGTGGTGAATTCACCAGCTAACGACAGTCGCACACTAGACTGCTACTGGCGCAGTCGTGACTTTACTGAGGGAATCCGCCGTTTACTGAATAAGGAGTAAAGAATCAGGCTGAATCCACCTAAAGTGATGAGAATTCATAGACAGTCGAATTCTCACTTTAGTCAGTAAGACGCTCATTGCAGTTAGATGCGGTTGTTAAAGTCAGTGGGTTCACATGGGCGGTATTCTTGCTGTTTTGGGTTCACATGGGCGGTATTCTTGCTGTTTTTTCCTGGTAGTACTTCAAATTCATAGTTTGGCCTTAACCTCACTGATTTGACAGACGGTGGTCTAATGTAGTCACAAAGTGAAAGTCTGGGTCAGGTTTGTGGTTTACATGCCAGGATTTTGGTTTGTGGGTGTTTGGTTTCTTTTTCCTCTCATACTGCCACTAATTAAGGGGTCGGTAAAGTCACAGGCTGGCATGTGAAAAGAGAGTAGCTAAATTAACCCTTTCAGCAAGGCAGAATGTTTACCCTTTAAATGTGTTTTTGTATGTAAATCACTCCCAGTCATATGCACTTAAATGATCAATGACACCAGTTGTAGACCTGTCATTTGGATTGGCATGGCAGTTATTTCTGTGTACAACACTTTTTTTTTTTTTAAATTTAATTTTTTTAAATTTTTGTTCATTTATATAGCTCTACTATATTACACAGTGTTTTACAGAAATTCTTTTCAGTCCCTGCCCTGTGGAGCTTACAATCTAGTTTCCTTATTCAGTCACTTATTGGATTGTGGGAGGAAACCCACGCAAGTGCAGGGAGATCATACAAACTCCATGCAGATGGTGGATGGAATTGAACCCAGAACCCCATACAGCAAGGCTGCAGTGCTAACCACTGAGCCACCACACTGCCCTTTATGTGTTGTTTGGTAGCTATCTTTTTATAATCTGGTCTTTCTGGGGATCCTTATGAATGTTTTCTATGGAATTTTATATTATACAATGGGCAGCAGGGGCTGTTCTGACCCTATTGACGTCCTGGGCAAACCGCCTCCCTGCCCTGCGCCCCCCACTCACTTCCTCCAACATTCCAACGATGCACCTCCTCTAATGAGGTAAGTTGAATGCGACGCTTCGGGTCTTGTCGGCTGTATTCGGCAGCTGCCGGCAAGACCTGAAGCAGCCAAGGAGGGCCGTTGCATTCAACTTACCTCATTAGAGGAGGTGCATCGCTGGAACGCTGTTGGAGGTGAGTTTAGCTATGGGCGATGTGGGCGACAGCGCCCTTCAAATAGATTGTGCTCTGGGCAGAGTAGGAGATTCTGTAAAATATTATTGCAACCAGCTAAGAGGAAAAATAAAACAAGTTGGGAATTCAGATTTAAAAATAGAATTTTAAAAATAATAATTCCAAATTAGATGGGATTTTTTTCTTTTAAATGTAAAGTTGTGTATAATTTTATTGTGCGACAGTTGCATTATGGTCTAGTCTCATTCAATTTTATGTTGCTGGAATTGCCATATATGTTTGTATTGGCAGCCCTACTGGGCATGGATCCTTCAGCTTATGTACTTTTGTGTGTGTGTGTGTGTATACTACTTGTTTTGCATTTTGAGGCAGAAGTAATTTTTTTTTTTGTTTGTTTTCTATTTCAAACTGTAGAAGCATTTTACCTTCATTTGTTGGTCCTAAGACTTTGCCTTACTGAAGGAGGCCTCGTAGAGGAAGTATACTGTTGAAAAAATAATATAAATAGTGGATTCCTGAGGTGACTGAAAGTGCCTATACTCCCAAATGCAAGTGAATATCTGCATGCATGTAAGACAGTCGTGTGCTTAAGCCCTTATTTACTGTAGCATAGACTAGCTGACATCTGCCAGCTCAGTTTATGTTGAGTTACCCTTTAATCCTGCTAATGTATGTGCAGATATGTTACATACATACTGTAGTATTTCAGAGCTTAATTTCTCTTTTCAAGGGTCTGTACAAATATTATATAATCATTTAAAAGTGGCATCTTTGGGGAAGTAGGAGTCAGTGATCAGATCTTTCTGATCAAATCCTCTCAAATATGTGACATGCAAGGTTGACTTGCTTATGTTGGGTAAAGGACTGATTTTGTAGAATGGTAGATTGGGATGTACCATTCTTTACTATATCACCCGGCACCATTCCTTATTGTTGATAATATAAATTTGTGCTTTTACGACACATACAGTGGAATTCATCAAGAGGAGCAATCTTTCTGTAGGTCTAGTAACCAATCAGCTGTTGGCATTCACTGATATAGGGAAACTAGAATTGTGAAAGGCAAATTCTGATTGGTTGTTATGGGTTACTTAGTCCTCTGTAAAGGATTGCCTCTGATGATGAATACTCCCTTTAGGCGCTGTGATCTTCTTTTGAAACCCTGGCAGATCTGAAAAAAGAAATGGAGGTACTCAATGGAAAGCTGCATTCAGTGTGCCAGAGATTGCCTGCATCCCAAGATTTCCTATTTAAATCAATATGTCTGTGATGAGGAGGGGATCGCTGTCCTTTTACAGCTCATAAAAGCCAATTTAATTATAGTGCTTTTACTACTATAACTAGGCACTTCCCTCTTTATGACGATGATGTATTCATTCTGAAGTGAGATCCATCTTACTACTTACTTAAGGATCACTAACATCACAAAAAGAAAATTGCCCCTTGGACCGGCATCTAACGTTCCTTAGGAAGCAATATGCCTAGGCCGGGTTTGAATACTTAACAGATAAAAGATGACCTGCAACCACAACAGACTCAAAGTAATGCAAATTGTGAATTCAACTTCAAAGATAAGATTTTTACTTGTACTGTGCAGGAATAACTGCATCTCACAAGTGACTAACGACAATGTCCAGTACAAACGGGATGTCACAAACATGATCCCTGCACAATGTTACTGCATTGCTGCTTTCAGTAACCTCAAAATAATAGTTATACAAAAAATGAAAATGCCTCCAACGCATTGATAGTTACTATGCATTCAGTTTGTACTTCCGAACAGTCTAACATGCTAAAGTATGATATTTAGCTGGTTTGCTTTAAGAACCGGGCCTTTTGGGCACACTTGAATATGTATTATCAATTAGCGCTGCAGAAAACAACGGACTGGGTGAGATCTGTTTAACATCATGGTTGCTATCCAGTGTAAGATTTACATCTCAGGAGCTGATAGGCACGTCATGGCCACACCCACTAACTGATCACACCCCTTTCATAAAAATAAACTAAATCGTACAGTGATTTTAAGTGCTGTGTGACTTATAATTTCATGCACAGTGAAATAAGTGTCAGAATCATCATTTTATTATTATAATTACTTGTGAAAGAGAATGAAATCCCATGATTCCCTCTGCCTATGGACCTGACTAGGAGAGAGGCACCCTTCAGACTGAACTTGCTATAGACTTGTGCCTCTTGTGTCTATTGGAAAATCCAGCTCTGTTACTATCCGTAAGGTTTAAAAAGACAAATCAACAAAATTGGTGAATTTAAGATGTTTTTTTACAAGTGCTGTATTGGAATAACTGCCATGCCAATCCAGTTGGGAATTTGTATATTTATTGCTGGTCTTTTAAGGACATTATATTGTTGTAATTTCAGTGGACATTGGTTATCACTAGGTAAACACTTACAAGCATATTTTCCCTTGGATATGTAAGTCATTCTATATTTCCACCCCACACTCCACTGATATTACTGGAGTGCAACCTGGGTAATGTCATCCAAGAAACATTGTGCAGGGATAATCTAGATTCCAGCAGTAATCTTAATTTAAAGGAACAGTCTGGCCAAAAACAAAAAACACATTTATTCTGGCAAATTACCACATATTATTAAATACAATTTATTTTTTTTTTGTTAAAATTCTTATCTGTAAAGAAATGTTATAGATGTTGCATACCCCATCTTCAGACACTGCCGGCGACTTCTCCGCTAAAATTTGGTAAGTAAAGTGTAGTTATCTAGACATCAGGTCAAGTAAGGGGATGCTCAGGCTAGGTTTACACTGGCGTATTGTGCACAGCGTATTTAAAAAAAAAAAAAAAAATGTTTGCAGAGGAAAAACGCCAGAGAAAATCCGTAGAGAACAATGCTAAAGGAAGAAAAGTGTTCACTCTAGCGTGTCATGCACAGCGTATTGCGCTTCCTGCTCTATTTCTTTGGGCACCAGGAACGCAGCGTATTTTATGTGACTACAATAGTTTCAATAGGAATTTAACAATTGCGATCACACACAGCATAAAATTGCGCTGCGTTTTCAAACACGTGACATTTTGTAATGGCAAAAAAGGCAGGGAAAAAACACCTGTGAAAATTCGCCGATAAAGAAAATCCTTTTCAAATCAGGAATGGATTAAACTAAATCCAAGTGAAAGTTGGAAACATTATCGGGCATTTTTCTGTATTTTCCTTTCCGTAGCTGATAATCGAATATCGACAATACAGAAAAATGCCCTCTAATGTCTCCTACTTTCACTTGGATTTAGTTGAATCCATTCCTGATTTGAAAAGTATTTTCTTTATATGCGAATAAGCTTTTTTTAGTATTGCAAAATGTCACTTGTTTGAAAATGTAGTGCATTTTTGTGCTGTGTGTGTGATTGCAATTGTTAAATTCCTGTTGAAACTAATGTAGTCACATAAAAATATGCTGCGTTCCGTGCGCCCAAAGAAGTAGAGCAGGTAGCGTTTTAGCGTAATACGCTGTGCACGATACTCTAGCTTGAACACTTTTCTTCCATAAGCACTGTCTTCTATGGATTTTCACTGGAGAATTTAAAAAAAATTTTTTTTTTTAAATACGCTGTGCACAATATGCTAGTGTGAACCCAGCATCAACTGTGCCATTTGTAAATATATTATATATAATCAGGAATTTGATAAAATCCAGTACACATTAGCAGTAGCTGCCCCTATTGATACGGTATTATCTTTGGGTCTATTTGGGGGTCTACTGGTGTACTGTTGTCATCCTTTGATAGACCAGTCTTGGTGGTATGTTGCATGCACCCTTGAATAAAAACTAAACAGTATTTTCAGTTGAAATTTTAGCCTGGGTTACTGTTGTGCACCTTGCCACCTGCTCTTATCATAGTAATAGTAATTAAACTCAGTGACTTCTTCCTAGTGTTTGATCAACATCAAAAGCTCTAGTCTAGCGTGACCTAAGGATAATTGCACAGGGGCTATTTCATTACATCTGCATTTTCTGAGGAATTCAGCTGTGATTAAACACTTCCCATTGTAGTTAGTGTGAAGGAATATTCCCCGTGTATGAGCATGTCCAGAGCCTCGCATGTATTCATAGTTACTATGGAGTTAATCTGCTTTTAAAAATTCTAAATATTCTACTTTTATAAAGTGTAATATTTAGCTTTAAAATGTAAGCTTCTGGGCACACTTGAATAAACTAAATTTAAATCTTACCTCTTGTACCACTAGCATTGGTTTTCATGTCTATATTTTATCCTTAAGCAACTATTTATTTTATTTTGTATATATATTTTCTTATTTAATTGACACCTATAGTCAAATGAACTGACACTTTGTTATTGCACTTGTTACCCTCTTCTGTTTATGTAAGTTTTCTTCCTATTTAGATTGTAAGCTCTATGGGACAGGGACCTCCATCCTCTTGTTTCAGTCATGGCCTGGCACTTAGAGCGATGTATTTTCTTGATAAAATGCTTGTAATTTACTTCACTTGTTCTTTGTTATGCACTTCCCTTGTCTGTATTATAACTGTATTGTTGGATTGTACAGCACTGCATAACCTAGTGGCACTTTATAAATTATACATACTGTAGGGAATCACTCAAGTGCTGGAACAGTCTTAAGGGCAGGGGCAGGCAATTATTTTTGCCATTGGGCCCCATGAATGACCTGGATGACTTCAGAGGGCTAGGGGCTGTGGCTAGTGTGCTGACACCTACAGCAGTTGGCCATGCCCCCTCCCTGTTTTTACATCTTACCGCGGGACAGTCTTTGGAGTCTGGAGGGCCCTAGTTTGTTCAGGTCTGCTTTAGGGTTTAACACAGCGCAAACGGCGAGTTTCTTTCGTTTTCAATGTTTATTAACAGAAAAACATACTTAACACAGCCTTTCTGTGGCAAAACAGTCACTTCAAACCAATAGCAATTTCCACAGGGAAAAGTCCTTGGTCAAAACCACAGTGAGTAACTGCATCCCCTACAAGTTTGGTTAACAAAATAGAGTACCTTTCCTTCTCTTGGGTTGTTTCCTTAGGGTTTCACAGAGCTGCAAAGCCAAGTTGTTTTGCAGTCTTTAGGCTAGGTTCACACGAGCGTATGATGCGCAGTGCATCATATGCTAGTGTAAAGAAAATAAAGAAAAATACGCAGAGCATATTTTTCTATTGTACTTGTCAGCAACAGTGTGAACGCTCCCTCGGCATTCGGACCCAGCCTATGCATATATATATATATATATATATATATATATATATATATATATATATATATATACACTAGTGTATGATGCGCTGCATGTGAACCTATCCTTAACCACTAGTTCCTGTTTCTCTCAAGGATCTTCAGTAGTTCCTGTTTCTCTCAAGGATCTTCAGCCTCAGCCACAGAATCACTTCCTGACTTCCAACTCCACCCCCAACTGGCTCTCCCAGCAGCCTTCTAATCAGGCTCTAGCCTGCAGCTAGGGTGACTTACAAACTCTGGACTGAACTCCAGCAGTATATGTGCAGAATTGGTGCAAAATACCTCCCCTCAAATACAATACCCTTACATTACATACGATCTATATGATTCTACACGTGTAATTTACTTCACTTGTACTATGTTAATCACTTTCCAATGTCTGTATTATAATTGTATTGTTACATTGTACAGCGCTGTGTAGTCTAGCGGCACAATATAAATAATATTATACATACGATCTATATGATTCTACACGTGTAATTTACTTCACTTGTACTATGTTGATCACTTTCCCATGACTGTATTATAATTGTACTGTTACATTATACAGCGCTGTGTAATTTAGCGGAGCTTATAAATAAAATTATACATACATACATATGACCTATATGATTCTACACGTGTAAATTACTTCACTTGTACTATGTTGATCACTTTCCCATGACTGTATTATAATTGTACTGTTACATTATACAGCGCTGTGTAACCTAGCGGAGCTTATAAATAAAATTATACATACATACATACGATCTATATGATTCTACACATGTAATTTACTTCACTTGTACTATGTTAATCACTTTCCCAATTGTATTGTTACATGGTAAAGTATTGTGTAACATAGCATAGCCTTATAAATAAAATCACACACACACACTTTAAAGCACAAACTGGGTGAGGACTATGTAACAACATGGCTGCCATCAGAGTAAGAAACAGAAAGCAATAAAATTCATGAAATAAAACTTCCAATATAACATTTTGGAACTGACGTATTTAAGTAACTGCAATGCTAATATAAATGTGAAAATGTTTTTGTTTTGTTTTTTTTTGTGTGTGTGACCCTTTAAAGTTATTACTTGTCGCCGCGTGTCTTTCCATGGAAAAAGTCCTAGCGGTGAAATTGTTTTGTACGAGACTGTCCTAAACCAATCAACAGCTTGGCTGCAAGATATTCTCAATTCTGTATTTTGAAACCTAAATATTAAAATGTCTGTTTCCTGCAGCTTGTTCGCTTGTGTACCCTTTTTTTTATTTATCATACATCATTTATACAGAACTTAATCCTGGTCAACTACTGAAACAATGGCCACACGAGGCAAAGACTGTGATAGAATTTAGACCTTCAATTATTTAAATCCATAATACTGGAGAAAATTAATAATAATAAAAAAAGTTTCCCTTCTTCCCTGCAGGAAGTTAAAGGAAAGCTTTCTCTAAAGCTTAGCCACACAGCCAAAATATGCCAGGAATGTGTCTTTCCTAAGCGAGGAGGGTTTGCTTTCTCTATGGGAGTTTAGACTCTGTTACTGTCTGTGAAACAACACAGCCCTTGTATACCTGGTTCCTTAGAACCCTTCACACAGGCCTGCACATCTCCTTACTTACACTGTGTAAATGAAGGTTTGGTTTTTTTGGTTTTTTTTTAAATCTATATTGATATAGATATGTCATAACTTTTTTTTTCAAGACTTGGAGTTTACTGCCACGTTTCAAAACTGAAATTGTAAATGGGAGGGAGAGAGAGAGAGAGAGAGAGAGAGAGAGAGAGAGAAAAATCAGATATATAGCCAGAAGTCCTGCTCTCTATGAATGCAGATGTGAAAGAACAGTTTCCTTTTCATACATTTTTGGTTAAGTACACATGTATTTAGCTAAGGGGGGGGGGGGGTGAAGAGAAATCTGCCCGACTTGCTTCTTGTCATTTATTTTTCTCTTTGAGACAAATTCTTCAAATTTAAAAGCATTTCTGTGCTGCGTTCAGCTACTGTTGCTGCTATCCTGCCATAATATTGAGACTTTCATTGATACTAAATTTAATTTTTGCGTGTGTTGGGTTTTTTTTTTTTTTTTTTTTACCCAGTACCACTGGTAATTTCACAAACCACCAAATGGAATTCTAATTTTCAATGCTAACTTATCTGTGATTGATTTCATTTGTGCGCCCTGCTCCTTTCATTCAGACTAGCGCCTTTATGTGCTACACCTGTAGAAAAGCGTGTCCTGAAAATACACTGCCAAATTCCGGCTGGCGTATCTTCGGTATGTGCTTTTCTATTGTACTTACCCGACGCCGTGTGAATGCTCCCTCGGCGTTCGCAGCTCTTCCTATCTGGCCACATTCTTCATGTCATGTACGTACACTTAAGATATACACGAAGCATTCTGGTGTGCATGTGCTGTTGTTCTGCGCTATTGTGGCCTATACCACAATATCAGAGCAAGGTAAGGGCTATAAAGGATTCGCAGCGTCATTATCTTTTTTTATATGCGCAGCATATATAAATGCCAGTGTGAACCTGGCCTAACAAAAACATCCCTTTAGGGCAGGGATCTGCAATCTATGGCTGTTGAGCCAGATGTGGCTCTTTTGATGGCTGCATCTGGCTCTTTGACTGTAATATGCGGTGCTCACATGCAAGCACCGCTTGTTACAGTCTACCTGCTAATCGCCGGCAAGCGCTGTTGAGACAAAACTCTCTCAGCGCTTCTGGGTTGATAGCCAATCCATAGCCGCTGACATCACCAGCTTACTGGTTGCTAGCCAATCCAGTGCCGCTGACGTCACCTATGTGACCTCACATATGACGTTAACGCTCCGGATTTAAAAGGGCTGAGCAGAGATGACCCCTGCTTTAGGGGATGTTCAAACAGGCAGTAAAAATGTGTGTGAATTACATCTGTCAAATCAACACAGAGATGTGTGTTAAAGGGAAACTAAAGGCTTGAATGTAGGGGTGATTAAGTGTGTGTGTGTGGTGTGGGGGGCTACTTTCCAATCACAATCTTTCCTCCACTGCTGCCTCCTGTTCTCTGTAAAACCCTCCTAGGCTAGGTTCACACTAGCGTATTATGCGCAGTGCATAATACGCTAGTGCGAGGAAAAAAAGAAGAAAAATGTACTCTGCCATATTTTTCTGTTGTACTTACCCATGACAGTGTAAACACTCCCTTGGCTTTCACAACTCTTCCTATCTAGCCACATTTTCTGTGCTACAGCCAGTGTTCCGGACTTGACGTTTGTGCATCATATGCTTAGTGCGTTCGGAACAAAGTAAGTACCATAGTGATGCACAGAGCCGTATTATTGTTTTTTACACACGGTATTTTTTTACAGGGTATTGTGTGCTGCACATAATACGCTAGTGTGAACCTAGCCTTAGAGATTGAAATTTGTGCTTTTTGGGGAAACTAGGTAGCAAGTCCAAGGTCACAAATTGAGTCTCTGCTTAGAACCTTGGACTTCTGTGATCCTTCCCTTCTCGAAGTATTGGGGGGAGTGAAAGATGACTAATGCAAATTAAATGTCTCACTCCAGGAGCCTATATCCTTGTTCTTTGCAACATTTATATATGGTCTAATTATCCCTTTTTTCCCCCCCAAAAGTCATAGTGTTTTATAATCCTTTTATTTACGCACTATCAGCATATCCTGTTAACAGAAACGCACAGTATTTATAGCTTCACAAGAAACATTACTTGCAGTTTTCAAACATAACCTTTGTGGAACACTGAAAAGCATGCGCAGTCGGTTAATTCCAGCGCAACTTGGGAAGGGGCAGGTCTATGTGAGGGACCGACGTCAGTCACATAACCCAGAAGCAAGCAGGAGTGAGTGGAGATATGTTCATCTAATGATCCTGGGCTGTGAATCATCAGATGAATACTGATTTAGCAGCAGTCAACTTAGAGCAGCGGTTCTCAACCTCTTCTTTGGTGCGACTCTCAGCGCTGACGTCACTATGCACCACGTGATGACTTTTCGGCCGACGTCAACCTGCCGGAACCCTTATAAGAAGGGTCCTGCAGGCGTTCCGGGTGCCGCAGTGGTTCTCGACCCCGTGGGACAGTCGAGCAACCCCAGCCAGGGTCGTGACCCACAGGTTGAGAACCGATGACTTAGAGAGTTATTGACTAAAGTCTGATTTATCGAGTAAAGGTGTGAATTCACCAGCTAATGATGGTCGCACACTACCCAATAGACTGCTACTGTTGTGGTCGCAACTTTACTATGGGAATATTGTCATGGATGGGAATTCGCTGTATAGTGAATATGGAGTAAAGAATCAGGGCATAGCCATGCAAAGTGATGACAATTCACTTCTACAGTTGAATTCTCACTTTAGTTAATAACCCCCAATTTGTGTTACTGCTGATAGATTGGTCAGGTAAGTATCAATTCATACCATAGTTCCCCTTTAATGACATTTATTTTCCCCCCCCCCCCCCCCCTTATAGACTTTGGGGGAAACTTATGAAGTGGCATTACTGCAACGGTAAGTATTGCTAAAAAAATAACTGCTATTCAACATTACAAGTGAACTTAATGATAACTTAACATTTTTAATTTTAAACTTTTTTTTTTTTTCCTTTACACGAATGACCGGTTTGCGTAAAAAGTGTGAATTTTTTTTATATATACAATAATCAGTCTTTAATTTAAAAGGAAATGACAAATGAGAATTGCTCAACTTTTTTTACTTTAAACCAATCGTTCCTATAAGATAAGGACACAAACGTTAATTGATAACTTTTTTTTTTTTTTACATAAACCATGACTCAAAATGAATATTGCTAAAGTTTATTTTGCACAAATGTGTACCAGCTTTTCTTTATACCGGGGTTTCAGGCAAATGTAATTTCTTAAAATAAGGCTATAAAGCGTTCCCTGGTTCATTCATTAGTTGCAGCTGGTCTTAAACACTGATTTTTGGCAAAAATTAATAAACTGATGCAGCTGGGGCAAAATGGGTGCAATTTGCATCCTTTTCATATGTTGGCTCCATTGGATACATTTCCCCCATAGTGTAACATATGGATAAACTATTTGTGCATGGATCACGCTCTGTGTTGATATGTAAGTTAGGGACATTATGGTATGTTACATTCCTCTACAGAGGTGGAGGCTGTCGATAGAATATCACCATCCTATATAAAGAACAACCACTATATAAAGGATACTCCACTGCCTCTCTTAGTTACAGGAGTAATATTTAGGGGGTAATTCAGCATAGTGCGAAGTTACCTCCGGATCCTTCACATCACTTCGGAGAGGCTGTTATGAACTCGCTGATGTCCTGCACGCGCACAGCAGCGAACCCTTTAAAGTAGGGGTGTAACGATTCATTTTAACTTCGATTCGTATCCCGATTCACGGCTGCTGATATGATTCAAGGACAATCTTGGTTAATTTAAAACGATCCGAAACGATTCAGTGACTTAAAATCGATTCTGTAACTTTTTAGTAAAAATTCAACCAGTGTGATTGTGAAATAAATACCTCAATACTGGACAATACAAATGAA
>WMED01011273.1:0-15344 GCA_019650415.1 Pipa parva | reverse complement strand
GGCGGTACATCTGTAATGACTCATTCTGTATGCGCCGCTCACCTTACCCTCTGTCTGGGAGGTACATCTGTAATTACTCATTCTTTATGTGCCGCTCACCTTACCCTCTGTCTGGGCAATGACATCTGTGGTTAGTCTGACCCACATTAAGGTTTGTAACCAAACCCTAATTTTTATGCACTTTATAAATAACTAATTACCTACCTTTGGAGCTACTGCCTGGAGTATTTTCATGTATTATGTATCAGATTCCCTTTGTCTCTAACCTTTACTGGATTTTTTTGCTGCGGATACAAGATGAACTTGTTGAAAAAAAAAATCCGAGCAACTGGGTAACATTAAGCCTTTGATTGGACCAAACGTTATTGTCCGCTAAATAGCTACATGCTTCTTTCCGTGCACTTGGAGAGAAAATGTGCTCGAATTGCAGAAAATATTTTCTGAAACATTTAAAACCAAACTCTGTTGTACAAGATAATACACGATATAATTTTATGACTTGGTGCTTAAAGGTTACTGTTCTAAAATGACATCTCCATTAGCTTTCTACATGGATAATCTCCATGTAAACACAGCGCTTTATAACGTGCAGAAATGACATCACAAAAGCATATGATATAACTAATAACAATAAGGAATTTATTTTTCAAATGCGCTTCGGCAAATGAATTTGTAAAAATGTACTCATTTTAGGATATTTGCTAAAAGTCAAAAGGGTTTTTTTTAGACTAGTTATAGGGGGAGTACCATTTTCGTTAATGATGTTGTTTTAGTCTTTTTAAAAGGCCATTTAAAGTTAATTTTATCTCCCAAAAGTGTTCACAGATATTGATACAAGGTCTTATTATTTTTTGAGTACAACTTAATCAATGTAAACCAAAATTCTATAAAGAACCCTTTAATGTGACTCCATTTTGCTAATTTGCTTTGGTGAGTTCAAATCTTCATATTTGTGCTCAGGGTTTGCTTTTTGGGTGTGTGACTGTCTGCACAGGGTGCAAACCATCTGAGCACACTGCTGAATAATATAAGTCTATAATAGGGCGAAATTTAATAGAATCTAAAATATTGATATCGCTTTATATTACCAATATTATAATATCGGCAATATTGATAATATTGATATCTCAATATTGAATTTTCCATCGATATTATGGATTTTCCATAGCAATGAACAGATTAAAAGTGTCGATCAAATTTAGATATGCGATATCGGTACAAAAAGTTCAATATCGCGATATCATTTGATATCATGATATCAATATTTTTGAGTTTATTAAATTTTGCCCATAGTATGGGTAGCAAAGCCTTGCAATGTTTGTGATGTCCCTGTTCAGCCTAATACAACTTTGCAAATTATTACTTTGAGTCATGATAATAACCCTAAAGGAAGACATTTAAAAACATTGAAGAGCTTTTTGACTTGGTCAAGCAGATGAAATATCATTAATATGTCTCCATTTTTTTTTTTAATTTTTAAAGCGGTTCCTTTGAATTTTTTTCTCCAAAAAAGTATTCACCCACTTTAGTCTGGCGGAGATTAGTTTTTGCATTAATTTCAACATGGAAAACATATCTAATTCATGGGCTTTTAAACATTTACAGGACAATTCCCACTTTGAATAATAAACCCCAAATTACATCTGTTGTTTTTCATCTCCTTCTAACGCATATGAAAATTCATCAACGGGGCAATCTTTCTAGAAATCTAGCAACCCGTAACAACCAATCAGCTGTTAGCATTCACTGGTATAGGGAAACTAGAATTCTGTAAGACAAATTCTGATTGGTTGCTATGGCTTACTCAACTTACTTCTGTAAATGATTGCCCATGTTCATGAATAACCCCTAAAATCTTTTTCCCTGTTGGACAAGCTTTCAATAGAAAAAGTTTTCTGTAGACAGGTAGTCAGTAGAGCTGTTTAATACAATAAGGATACATTCCATATATATATATATATATATATATATATATATATATTACTTTTCTGACTGCTGAGGGCATGTGGATGATGTATGTTTGCTGTTCATCCTTGCCTTTTCCAATAAACAGAACTACTGACCTATAAATACAAACAGAGAAGAAGAAATGTAAAAGTTAGTGGCACAAACACACAAAGTTAATTTTGTACGTCGACTTCTACAAAGTTCGGTACATTTTGTCATCGCTTCACGGAATTCTTGGGACACCTTGAGCGGGAGTTGGGACAAAGGGAAGTTTGAAAGATAGAAATTTAGTGAAGGAGGAAAAATCAATTATATGTTCTCAGAAGAAGAAGTTTTTGTTTGACAAGTGAAGTACAAAAAGAGACAATTTTACCATTCTTTAAAAAAAGAATCCAGTCGGTGCACACAAGATAATAAGATGCATTAGATAACAATTTCTTCTGGACATTCAGACGAAGAGACAGCGACTAGGGTCAATTGAAAGGATATTTCCAACCACCTTCAGCAATGACTACAACCCTCTTAATTTTTAGCATACTTTATTATAATATTCAACCCAGAATCCCTGTTATAATTAATGACCCTGCCTTGCATTGTAAACTCGTGCCTGGCAGCTGTGTCTAACCACAGACATCTAAAATCTGTTATTTGTAAAATATTGTCCTGAAAAATGACTGATGTCTACTATATTCAGCTAACCCAGAAGCCTGGCTTCCGCCCCTTTAAGCTCCCATAATTCTCTTGTGTCCTCCTTTAACTTACTTACTACATTAGCTGAATTTGGTTGTAATGTCCATATATGGGTGAATTTTCTTTGTCAGATGAATTTACTGTTTCATGAATAACTCCCTATAGTGATGTAACTGCTGCCAAGTTGCAAGATGGGTAAACACAACTGAGAGAACTACCTGTGTTCTACTTTGATGATGCAATTACTGAATCAAATGAGTTTGCGCTGAACTAATATCTTTGTGAGTTTTTGTTTTTTTAGTTGAAGACAACTGTTTTATTTTTTTAGGTAGTGATTCTCTTCCCGACTCCAAACCATCTTCAAAGACAAATTTCCCCCCAAAAAAACATATTGATACGACAGAAGTAAACAGTAAAAGACTGAATTTTTTTAAAGCACTGTGGATGGGGACAAAGTGTCATTGACAATGTAACTAAGTTAAGCATTAGCTTTGAAGTCTTTTTTGTAATGGTAACTTGACATGGTGTCGAGACACTTGACTGATATTCATGGCATTTTGCTATAACCAGTGGGTTATTGATGGTCACAAACCTTAAGAATGTGATATCTAGCCTAGTCACTTGGCATTCTAAATAGTTAGTAATTGGGTTATTGAGGTTCCCTTAGCTTTGTACTGTAACTAGATGCGTGACGTCGTAACTGAATTATTACCAAAAAATATCTTTGTAAATTCTGGACCATTCTGAATTTTAGCGCTCATTGATAGTTTCAAAAATCAACTAAAAATAGCAGACAAATTACGTAAATACAGATGGAACAAACTTCAGCGCTGCACTGAGTATATCAGACGCATGAATTTCCAATGAAAATAGATTTTACTGCATTAAAGACTGTTATATATTTTTTTCTTTTGCAAAATAATACCACATTCATTAGATTTTAGTAATCTAAATAATGTCAGCCCTCCATTTTATGCAATGCCTCCTAATCTATACTGTAGGCTTCACCATTTCCCAATGCCTAGGGCCAACAGCATGCATGGTGGGAAATGTAAGTGCAATTCTGGGGAAAAAAAAAAAAATTTTCTTTATAAAATGCAGAAGACATAAAAGTGGTTTGCTCGCAGCTCTCGTTCATTAAGAAAGGTACTAGAAAATCACCAGGAACTCAGTTTAAAACCGCCTAATGGTGAAGAGGTGTTCTTCCAGCCAAACATCCTTAATTAAATGGATTTAATTAGAGTCATCTGCATTCACATATAACAGTTTCTTCTCTGATCTGTTGCTTACTGCCCATATTCCTTCAGATGTTCATTTCAATTCTGATAAATGTTTTTGCATATTTAAAAAAATGAACAGTGAACGAAGCAACACAGATTACTGTCCTGTGAGTACATTTTAAGAAAAATTACATGAAAGGTGGAGAAAAAAGAGGGGGAGTGAGAAGAGAGGAATCTAGCTTGATTGCTCAGAAGAAATTCTGTTTTGTCTAGACAGAGTAGCAGTGATGTACACTTTGCTTTAGATGATTCGCTATTGTGTCACTATCAGGGGGATTTATCAACAGGGGCAAACTTTGCAGAGGTCTAGTAACCTGTAGCAACCTATCAGAAGCGGCATTTTATTAGTTTTGCTTCAGAGAATGCTTATTGCTGATTGGTTTCTGTGGTTTACGAGGCTTCTGTAAACAATTGCCACTGTGGTTGAATTCCCCTGTATATATGTTTATGTAAGGTGGTAGATAGATAGACCTCAAAAAAGTCATAGAGCAGAAGCTACAGGACTGGAAATGGGTTCACAGTGATCCCTTCGGGAATTGGACCCAGTGGCAACTATGGTTGCTGTGTTCCTTTACATCACAGAAATTCTTGCAGAACATTAGCAATGAGCTCCTCAAACTAAACAAACACTGTAATTCAGCAAAGTGCAAACTTATCCTGCGATCCTTCGATTCACCTCACCAAGACTGGTACGCGCTCCCTTCTCTCCTGCACATAGAGATCAACAAACGCTTTAAAGTTATTCCAGTCTCGCCAGGCGACTCGAGTGGTCGCGAGCTGAGCCGAAGTACCTTTAAAGCATTTGCTGATCTCCACATGCAGGAGAGAAGGGAGAGCGTACCAGTCTCGGTGAGTGAATCGAAGGATCGCCAGGTAAGTTCACACTTTGCTGAATTACCCCTGATCAAAAAGTAGGTGGAGCATTTCCTTGGAGACAAAATAACTTTTACTTTTGCGCTGAGCAGGTTGCACATTTGAAACATTATTTAAAATTTACTCTCTGGGTGAAAGTTTGCCAAATAATATGGAATATACCACAATTTTTATAACTCAATAGGTAATTGCATGTATTAGAAAATGTTTGATGCATGCAAAATATTGAAAAACTATTAAAAAAAAAAGAAGAATGTATCTATGTACTAAAGACATACCGAAAGTGAATCCCTTTACCTTAGAGGGGGTAATTCAGCAAAGTCCGAACTCACCTCGCAATCCTTCGATTCACCTCGCCAAAATTGTTACGCGCTCGCTTCTCTCCTATATGCGGACATCACCGAACGCTTTAAAGGTATTCCAGTCTCAGCGAGGCGAGGCGAATCTCGAGGATTTGACTCCAGTACCTTTAAAGCATTCGGTGATGTCCGTGTGGAGGAGAGAAGCGAGTGCGTAACAATTTTGGTGAGGTGAATCAAAGGATCGCGAGGTGAGTTCGGACTTTGCTGAATTACCCCCACAGTTCCCTTTAGCTGCGACATCATAAACACACAGAGCTTGGTGAAGGACCAGTTATATAAGGGAAGTTGTCTACTGTATCCAAAAAAGGAGGGTTTTCATCCAAAAATAAAATATTATTTATTATTATTTTTTTAATGCTAAGATAAGTGAGGCTGTTGGATTATCTATCTAGCAAAAAAAAATTAGACATTTATTGGTTTCTAACTGCTGATTGGTTGTTAGGGTCTACTAAGGAACGCCTTTCTAGGCAGCGGGTAGCGTATTATAGGCAATTATTGATTGAAATGGACATTTTTGCTCCATATTGTGTCTGCTGTGGCTGTATCTATTATTTTATAGGTTAGCAATAGCTTGTTCAGTCCCTCAGAGAGAGAGAAAGCAATATACTAAACATATGACAGGCACCATACAATATTACAAGTGATTTTTTTAATCCACAAATGATTTCCCTTTGCTGAAAGAAAACAGTTGAGACCCAGCAATATGCACTGTTGTAATCCATTATTGAGGTCAGAGTCTATCTGACTAAAAAATTCCCTGTTACCAAATGGAGCAGGTGCACCGTCATTGCTATGAAAAGCTTGGATATATATCGAAGACAAATGATTAACTGTAGGATATATATAATGTAATGTGTCTTATATTCTCTAGGGTCCTACATGTCTCTAGTCAAACTTATATGTCTATATAGACATGTTACGTGCTAAATGTTTGCTTTAGTAATAATCAATAACTCAGAAGTAGAGATGGTTCATTCATTAAGATTCCCACCCATCTCCCACTGTTTTCATGCATGTGGAATAGATAGGACAGATAATAAGCATGTTAAGTTACTGGTACAGCATGGAAATTTAGCATATAGAAAGACACATGTTCAGAAATTCCTACCCTTAGGTCGTATATATATTTTTTTTACCATTGGGTCTGCTTTAATATGTGTCAAGAATTGAGCAACATACCCATTGATAGGACTCAGTTCCAATTATAAAAAATCACTTTCCACGGTTAAAATATTGAGTGAGATACATCAAAGGGGTAACATTCAAATTCGCGATATTATTATCTCGTTTCAAATAGATTTCTCAGTACATTGAACAGTAAAATCAAAGCTGGTTTGAAGTGTGGATCAGTGGTGCCGAGCTCAAACTCGAGCTCGTTCGAGTCATAAATCACTAAATCGTCATAGGAGATTTATTTCTCTTCTACTCCAGGGGATATATTCACTAAGGGTAGAAATGCACCAATAAAAGATTTCCCCATGGATATTTTAATTCTTAAGCACATTCTTGCCATTTGCCTACCCTTTTTTCCTTTCGTTAATGCCAAGTTTTATTTTTGGTATAAAAATTTGACACCACTGGGATTTTAGATGCTACTTCAGATTTCCATGCGCTTGATTTCAAAGCAGTACAGAACTGAATTGTTTTTGATTTACTTGGCGCTCTTCTCCCCCTATTTAAGCAGCTGTTGGCTGGCTGACATTTAGACTTAGAAGCATAGTACCGGTGAGAACATTGTTTTAGTAAAATAAGCAGTATTAACAATTATATACTGAAGGCTTGATCGCATCTTTGAGAAATATTGGTTGTTGACCTGATGAAGAGTTAAACATGGTGTGTACTTGCTGCCTTAATAAATTGAATACAAATCCTTGGAATGATGATGCAGTTTGGACTTTTGTTACTGTGGAAATGTTTCTGTGACTAACTGATGGTCTGTCCAGATATTGCTCTCACATACTGTGAGAATATTATGGAGTGCCTGGGATATATCAAGACGTGAAGTATAATAGTAGCGGTCACATTGGTCACAACTGCAATTAGGTCTGAACATCTTGGGCAGCGGTTCTCAACCTGTGGGTCGCAACCCCAACGGGAGTCGCACGACCATCTCACAGGGGTCGAGAACTGCTGTGGAGCCCGGAAGCACTCGCAGATCCCTTTTTATAAGAGTTCCTGCTTGGTGACATCAGCCCAGAACGTCATCATGTGACGCGCGTACATGATGACGTTTTGCCTGAATGTCATCACATCATGCGTGTACGTGATGACATCGGGCCTGAAAGTCAGACCGTGGCGTCAGCACCGGGGGTTGCGGTCTCAGAAAGGTTGAGAACCGCTGATCTAGGGAGATCAGATTCTCTGCGAGACTCCTGTGCCTCATAGTTACACTAACAGGGATTAGATAAACTATACATGTAGGGTCTATTTACCCATTTTTAAATAAGTTGATTTGTTTTTTATTGAGTGCCATCTTATTATGGCAGAACTTTACTGAGATTAAATTTAGGGCGAAATTTATTAAAGTCAGTAATTGCTATCGATATTGATATCACAATAGCGGCATTTACCGATATCAATATCGCGATAGCGATTTTTCAGCCGTTCTGCCATTGAAATCAATGGTTCGGCCGAAATTCAATATCGGTAGTATCGATATTGTGATATCGGTAAAAACCCATTCGATATCGCGATATAGATGCTATCACTTTTAATAAATTTTGCCCAAGCTTAGGACTTTCTAAAGTGAAAAGTTTCACAGACTGCTCTAAGGTCTCTTTAAAGTGTAAACTAACCCCATTACCATTATAAATAAAAAACAAACATACTGCTATTACTAGTCTTTAGCATGACTATAACCACAACATTATTACATAATCCATTGGCAGATAATCCCAGAAGATACCAATGATCCTATCAGGTGCAAGCCACCAGCTCAATAGGTAACCCAGACCATCCCAAATTTTTTTTTCGGGTTCCTTCTTGAGGTGTCTTCCTCCACATTCCATCTTTATCTAACTATCCAACTTCCCAGGACCACCACCATCCATCAACTGAGGCAAACCCTTCCACCATCTACAACCTCTTCCTGTCCTTTCATCTCCATTTCTATCCCTAACCTCTCCAATGTCTATACCTCTTCCCAAACCTCCCAGTCATTTCCACCCTTTGCCCTGTAGACTATTTTTTTTTTTAAAGTTTTACAATTTTGTTGCATTTATAAAGTCTTCTGAAAAAAAACAAATATCTATATTTTTTGCAAAAACATCATTCCAGGAAATGCAATTCACATGTTTATAAACGACACTTCAACAATTCAAATGACTCTTTACAGCAAAATAATGTTTTTCTTCTCCTGCTGGCTAAACATCTGCACCCACTTTTTATAAATACCTTCCTAAACATGATGTTGCCTTTTCACCGAGAAAACAATTCTTTTCTTTTTTTTCCAGCTAGCTCATAACAGCTAAAATTGTTCTCATATCAAGAAGCCATTATCGTCTAATTCAATGTGGATAAATAAAGAGAAAAATAAATTCTTACTGAGGTTTTATTTATTTCTTTATTTTTTTAACAACATTCTCAACTAAATAGTGCTTTGAGAATTTCATGAGTCTAATGTTTGTCAAGTATTGGAAAATAAAAGCCTTTTGGTAATATCTTTCTCTTTGAAGTATATGTGCCTGAATTATGATCATATAAAAAAAATCACATTTTAAGCATCCAGTAAATAACCTGAATTTAAAAAACAATTCACAATCCACTACGTTTTTTTGTTGTTGTTGTTTTTTTAAATATAAACATGTTAGGTTAATGTACATTTATGGAATCCAAGAAGAATGATAAATGCTACGCTTTCAGGTTATTCAAATTATTTTCATTTAATCTTTCCTCAATATTTCACAAGATGGTGATGCTTCTAATATCTAATTAATTCTTGTTCCGAGCAATTCATACACTTTACTTGTAGCTATATCCTGGAGATTAGAGTCTTTAGGATGTCAAGCACAAACAAGGAAGTCTATCGGAGATACTGAAATGTTAAAAAGATAGTAACACAAAATAATGAAATCATCTCAAATGCATTTATAGTCACTAAAGGGGTTATTCACTAAGGTGTGAATTTGACTGTCAAATTCGCCAACAGTGGATTCCCACAGTAAATCCGCTAAAATTTCCCCATTGTAAAGTCGCGACAATTTTTTAAAGTTAAGATTGCAACAATTTTCCCATAATAAAGTCACGACTGCAACAATATTCTCATTATAAAGATGCAACTGCGACAGTAGCAGCCTATTGCAACTGCCTTTATCTGGCGAATTCACACCTGTAAGCAACAATTTGGACTTTAGTGAATAAGCCCCGACATTCAACCTGTACTTTTAAAAACATCTAATTTGCACCTTGAGAATGATTTTTAGCTGTTTAATTGTAAATATTGGGCTTTGGAGCCACTTCCCAAAAATAAGTTTATTTAAAGCACCACAGACAAAAATGGGACTGGTTCAGATCTGTTAACAACACGGCTGCTTATCAGTAAAGATAGAACCAGACAGAAAGCAAGTAAATACATACATTTAACTTCGAAGATAACATTTTTTACAAGTGCTGTATTTGAATAAGTATAAGATTAGCTGAGAGCCACCACACCAAATGCTTGTCTTTTCTTCTGTTGCAATGGATATTTTATAAAATCAGACAATGTCATTTTAACGCTTCTTGTTCTTAATACCAGGCGGCCAATAAATAGAAAGAACTTTTTTTTAAGCGTCCCTTTAAAAAAAAAAGAGAAAGAAAGACAGAAAGATAAAAAAAATAATTCTGGATAGAGAAGTGACAGAGAGATATTGGGAACATTTTACTAGTCAATAATAATTATTATTTATTTAAAATGATAATAGCATCAGCGACACAAATGTTGCGCTGTGATATATTTCGATTGCCGCTTAATGACATTTTGTCCAACATGTTAGCAAATAAATAAGTAAAGGTGAGCGTTGGTCTGGCAGATTATGGATGATTTCACTGATGCTCCCTTCTCAATCCACTAACAGGCAATTCATCGTATTTCGGCATCATGCCATCATGGACATCAATATTTCCAAATCTAATGACTGGCAATATATGAAAGAAACTGGGGATAGTTTATTAAACTGTACCTGGTCTTCTATCCATCATGCTACAGGTCATTAACTGTACAAAAAGAACAAAATCCTGAGATGGAGACAACATTATTCAAAGCTACAGAAACCATATAGGATGGGAAAAAAAAAAGGTTATACATACATGTATAGTGGTGTTTACTCATATATTCTGCAGTAGCAAGTATATTTGATCAACAACAATATAATGGGGCTTATTCAACAAAGTGAAAATTCGACTACCGTGAAGTGAAGATTCGTTTGGGTTGCTACCCTCTGGTTCTCTACTCCTTATTCACTCAACAGAGGATTCGTATGGTGAAGATGTGGCAGTAAATCTGATGAAGCAAAATTGGCGCATGCGACACAATACACCTTGTTGAATTGCTACTGTGACAGACTTCGATGCTTCAGGACTAAGCAAATTACCAGTGCGCATGCACGGAGAGTGTTGTGAAGTGCTCCGTGACTGGGTTTAAGCAGTTGAATTAGTCATGATTTCGCCACATCGCAGAGTTTCCTAAATACCTGAATATGGGAAAGTGGTGAATAAATGTGGATTCACATCTTTTCGCGACAATTTGGCCTTTGATGAATAAGCCCCATAATGCATCTGTAGATATAATCATCATTATTTCTTCTAAACCATTGTTTGAAGTCAAAAAATATTAACCCAAGCAACAAAACATACAGGCTGTTTCACAATGTGACCATTTAATTAAATTCTTAGTGTTTCAACTTTGCTTTTCCAATCACGCTGGATAAGTTGTTCCATTTTGTTCTCTTTTTTTGCATTTCCTTTAACAGACCATTTCACGTTCCATAAAAGGCAGCTTTTAATGCATCCGGTAAAAGCCGTGAAGGTTGTCGATTCAACAATATAATTTGGCTGACTGAACAATTAAGGAGGGTCACCTGCTGTCCTACTGCATCGCTAAGAGTCTTCAGACACTGTGTCTGATTTAGAGATTCCAACAGCTGTTGGTTTTATTCATTCTAAACATGCATCAGATATTGTTTTAGCCCAGGAATCACAGAGAAGGAGAGCATATGAACTATAAAGCATAATTTATGTGTAGTGTTTTACATAAGGCCAAACAGCAATTTGTTTGTTTGCATGTTGGAACTACTGACTTACACAGCCTTTCCTATTCCCAGGTTGGAACTGGGGACTACAAAAATGCTGACGCTAGCCAACTTTTGTATAAAATGACTTCAGTGCATATTCCGAGGGAGAATCTGGCACCGGATTTAAAGTGTCAGATGAATGCTGTTAATAACATGCCAGAAACGTGATTTAATCTGTCAGTGGGATGAAGAGCAGTCAAGCACTTAAAACTTGGGAGCAGCGTGTTTTATGTAGATTAAAAGGAGAAAGCTGAATTAGTGATAGAGGTGACTTGGATTGCAACATCTGGTGACTGCAGAATGGACGGCACAAAATTTATTGCAACAAAAATAGGAAATTGATGTCTGTGGTTGATGCTGCATTCATGTCTGGTCCATCTATATTTGGAGACTGATATTGTGAAAGGCAGAATATGAACATTGTTGTTATATGAGACAAGATGTTCTGCTAGTATTTTCAGATACTTGGTATTTTACAATGATGCAATCTCAGAGTCTGATCATGCAATTTTTTATAGGTGTATTTGGAGATGGATGTTTTTGGGGGTGATCTGAAGGGATGTTGGCAGAGAGGTATTTGAAGGAGGTTCTCAGAAATTGTCTGGGACAAGATACCTTTGAGGATTGTCCCTTGGACAGTTTGGGGAGGGATGTTTTGAAGGTGATCCCATGAAATGTTGGGGGAAGGTTGTTTAAGCAACGTTTTTAGGGAATTTTGAGGGACAGGTGTTTTCAGGATGTTCCCAGGGAATGCTGAAAGTTCTTATAGGATGTTTGTGGGAAGGCTGGAATATTTTCAGGATGTTCCCAGGGAATGCTGAAAGTTCTTATAGGATGTTTGTGGGAAGGCTGGAATATTTTCAGGATGTTCCCAGGGAATGCTGAAAGTTCTTATAGGATGTTTGTGGTAAGGCTGGAATATTTTCAGGAAATGTTTATAGAAGGATAGTTTGTTCACAATTGGGGAAGGTAATTGCAATTTTCAATAATTCTGTATTAACTTAAGGGAAAATAACACACTTTTAATCCCATTAACCTTTCAATGTTCACTCAATGCTCTTTTAAATGAAGATATATACAGTATATATATATATGAAGATAAATGACCAAGTAAGTGCGATGAAATGACTAAGGCAAGAGGATGCCTTGTAGAGTTTACAGTCTAAATGGGATGGCAATTGACACATGGAGGGTAATAGGTGAAGTAAATGTGCTGGGCCCATAATCTACGTATAAGTGGCAATATCAAGTAGAAACAGCTACTTACTAATAAAATAAATGAATGAAAAACAAGAAAACTCAGTACTAGTGTTCCAAGAGGATTGGTTTTAAAAATATTGAGAGACTGTTCCTGGCAGGGGTAGAGCAGTTCCTACTGGTGTAATAGACATTCTATATTATAGTCATTGACTATTTATATCAGCAAGCTGTTTATTGCTATCTGCTTGTGGTACAGGATAGACTTGGAGAGTACAGTTCATTTTCCTTTATATAAAATGGGTCCAAAAACAGCATTCTTTCATACTCCGGTCCTCGGTGTCACCTGCCGAAAAATGTCATTGATGATGTCCAAATATAGAGGCCATCATCAATGAAAAGTTCCTGCAACAGGATTAAACTTGATTATGTTAATACTTCAGAGAAGAAAGAAAGTGGCATTCAATATAAACCTTCAATGGCTTTGCTACTAGTGGCATTTGCTCATTAGACAGTTCTGATTTAAACCATCATTCTTACTGTGAATTTTTAGAACGAATGGAGCAGTTTACAAGAGATGCATAATTTTATGAAGAGCTGTATCTGCTGGACTTAAGCCGAAGAGTGCAATGTTTAATTTATTTCTGAACACACATCGCCTTATCTTAGTCAGATGGTGACACAAACTCTTCTCATATCCATGCATTACCAATACGAAACAAAAAGACAAATGTGCAAAATAAACTATGTGCCAAGATATAAGAGAACTCTACAAGGGGCCAGGTCACATTTCCCAGAATCCAAGGGGTTTATACGTAAGCCTATCAAAACCCTTTGTCCTGCACAAAAAAAAGCAAATGTACACAACAGAAAATTTGACTTTAAAGAAAATAGGTATCGTAAGAACCGAAGTATTATTATTATTTTTGGTCATGAGCATCAATTCTTTTTAATCAATAAAGATATACAGCATGAAGATATGGTCTCTTTTGAATAAGTTTCCCTCTTCTCATTAATATTGCACTCATTAATTGATGCAAACATACCCAGTTAAATGTCACACCTTGGCAATGAGCCTGTTGCCATGTGGTCGGGACCAGATAATGCATTGTAAAAGCACTGAAGGGTTTGGGTTAGAGACAGATCTATCAGGCAGCAGGGCTGGTGAAATTCTGCTTACTGAACGTGGTCTGATGATTTTAGAGAGATGGATTAGCTCACTAGACCTTTGAAAAGCCATCAGCTCTCCATGGGAGCCAGCGTTTAAATCTATCCGGCTATTTGTTTCAAGGTGCACAAGAAGATAAATACCCCTAGAGCAAAAGTCAAGGATTCTATATGGATTTGCCTGATGGGTCGTGAATACAGAGGCTATTTCAACCTGTGCTTTTGTTGCTGTGAAATAAAAATCATTTATTTTAAGGTACGGAGCACTGCGCAGGGCAGAATTTACAGACGCAATGAACTGCTACTATGGGTTTTTTTTCCCTTGCTGCTTAGAGTGTTCCCTATAAAGGAAAGATGAACAAGATAAAAAGAAAACCATGTGCGGTAATGATTCTTATCAATGTATGAGGCCACCAGACTTTATACTGTATAATCCTGGCTGCATTCCCAACAGTCCATCCTTCTTTTGTCATTTTCCCACAATGCATCCATGTATCCCCCGATGCCCTAAAGTAGTTTCTTCAGAGCACCTTATGCAAATTGACTGTAATCTCTTGAATTATTTCAACTCGAGCTTGAAAGCTGGAAAATATATCCTATTATAAATGCTGACAAGTTCATCCTATCATAGTGTCAAAACCAGCCCGGCTACGTCTACATAATCAGACTCTGATGCCTCCCTTTAAGTTTTTGTATAACTGGGCATTGTAACAAGACAAGCAAATGTGTCTGTTTCACAGTTCAGTGTCATTGTTTACTCTGGCTAGCTGAACTATCTATCCTTTATATGAGTTACAGTTATTTCAACGCTAATATATTAAACTCGGAAAGGCTGTTTTCGCTTTTCCGAGTTTAATAATTCGGGAGAACACTTTGAAATCTCTCGCGGTAAGTATTGCGAGATTTGCCTCGATCGATACTTGCCGTGAGAAACTTTTTTTTATTGAATATATCCATGGAATGGTTAGCCATACAGTATAGCTACATGGAAAAAAAGTTTCTCACAGCAAGTAACGGTCGAAGCAAATCTCGCAATACTTATCGCAATAATCTTCAAAACCTTCTCCCGAATTATTAAACTCGAAAAAGCGAAAACGGCTTTCCCGAGTTTAAAAAATTTCGCCCTAAATGGGGTAAATGCATGGACAGACATTAGAATCGCAGATTTATTGACTGGTCCATTAACTTTTTTCTCCATCTGTAATGCATCAGTGATATCATGACCATAATGTCACTAAATATACTCAGTCCCTCTTTAATTTTGCATGAATATAAAAACACTATGCATGACCAATGATTATACAGGTTTCATTGGTCAATTTTTTTTAATAGCAGACATAGATTTAATGACTAAGGAATTAATGTTCACGCCCCTAGGGGTTACAGGGGTATGTCAATATTAGTTTTCGCAAGAACACACCCACGTTACTACTTATGGTGCCTTTTAATACACCATCTCTTTGACTTAGGGGGTAATTCAGCACAGTCCGAAGTGAGGTGTGGAGTGTTCACCTCACTTCGGACTATGCTGAATTCCCCTCTTAGTGTTCTAAGTGATA
>WMED01011272.1:4235-15345 GCA_019650415.1 Pipa parva | reverse complement strand
CAGCTTTCCACTGAATGAGACACTGGTCAGAGCTTTGCAATGCCTTCCTCTCCCTCCTCCCTCCTCCCTCTCCCTCTCCCTCCTCCTCCCTCCTCCCTCGTGGAAGCTGCAGTCTCTCCTCCCAAGTCGGAAGTGACCTGCTCGTGCCGGCAATACTGTACTGATAGTTTGCCGTGGTGAGTGGTGAAACGCGCCCCTCTTTACGGAGCCTCGCGCCCCCCACTATTTGAGAACCGCTGGATTACAGTCACAGCATAAGCTGTGCTGTAATTAGCCTGCTCTTGATGCTTCCCCCGGCGTCTCCTGCACAGCACGCTGGCTGACACAGAAGCCAGCGCGCAGCTCCTTCTTCTCCTTCCCCAACTGGGGAGCCGGCTAATTACAGCTCATGCTGTGACTGTAATCAATCGGCTCAGGATAAGGTAAGTATTTTAACTGCTGTTTTTTGTTTTTTTTACTTTAGTTCTCCTTTAATTCGGTGATACTGCCAAATGGTAGTATACATTTAAGCTTAATAAATGAAAGAATGTTTTCTGTCTGTTTTTAGTTATACTAATAACAGCCATGTTGCTAAACAGACCAAACCAGCCCTGTTAGATAATACATATGCAGGAAGTGTGTCCAAAAGCCCAATTTTTACAGCTTAATAGCTAAATATACATTATAGAAACAGTTCTAAATTTGTAGAAGAACGGACTGATATATATAAAGTAACTAAAAATGGATTTCAGGAATTTTCATTTTTTGGTGTTACTGTCCTTGTAATTCTCAAGACAACCTAGAAACACCTTTGGCACAGTCATTTTCCTTCTGAAATGAATAGTAAGTTGTGGACACTGTACACAAAGTCAACACAGCTTTACTGCACCTTTCTAAGCTGCCAATAGAAGTGTGTTTTGTCAATTATCCAGATATGTCACCTGCATGTGTAGGTACATTGATAATGTTTTTGATTTGGGGATGCACCACTGGACCTAATGCAAATAAAACTTTATTTAAACTGATTCAGTCAAAACCAGTTATGACTCACAGTTATACCAAAATGGCAGTTATGCAGGAACTTGTCTGAAAAGGAAAAATTATTAAGGAGCATTAAAATAGATATTTATAACAGGGTAATCCAAGCAAAAAAGCACAGAGACAGATTTGTATTAACACATTCTAACTGACCTGATCAGCGTCATTAGCATTTAGGGAAACATATCTAACAAAGTCAAGTATATTGTTTATTCAAATAAAAATTGCCCAAATGCCATACAATATAGTTAGCATTTGGATGCACAGAATGGAGTTCCCAACCTACATTTTCCATTTATTCAGGTGGTCTGTACATTTGTACCACCCTGTATATCAACAGATGCTGAGGTCTAGTAACCAACAGTAACCAATTATGATATAATGGGGGAAAAAAATGAAGCCTTTAAATTGTTTTTATGGCTTACTAGTCCTTAGTAAATGAATGCCCTTGTTGATATATTGTGTTAAATATGTATTCTTTCAAAAATTGTTTATTAGTCACGCACAAACAACAAACGTATTTTCACAGAAAAAAAGCTTTCTTACCTGTCCTGGCATAAGAGCAGCTTTCCCTGACTTAGAAAATGTTCATCAAAATTCCATAAAAGTGGTGTAATAAACTTAGCCTGTGATCTTTATTGTCCTGTAGTTTGCTAATACCTGAGGATTATACATGGGTTTTTACTTCTGGTCACACCTACTTTTTAGTTAAAACACCAGATTTGAATTCCACTATTTATTTAGCTGGTTTGTCTTTACTATCAATATTATTTTTGGCCTAAATATACAGTTGGCATCGGTTTCATGCCCTGTCAAGTTAAGAGACTGTCTTAAATAATTTAGAACTGGGCAACATGGTACTGAATCCAAATACACATCTTGACTGTGTTTGTGTTATTTGCTTTTCTTATGGCAGATTCATTTTTACCATTCCTTGGTTGCATAGACAGTAACATGTTAATTTCATCATCTAAGAACAATAATTCAAAGCACTGATGTATTTCACATACTAACAGCACTGTACTAGTCATAGAAAAGTACCAAAACATTGCGGGGGTTATTCACTAAAGTCCAAATTGTTGCGTATAGGTGCGAATTTGCCAGATAAAGACAGTTGGAATAGGCTGATATTGTCACATCTTTATAATGAGAATATTGTTGCAATCGCAACTTTATAATGAGAGAATTGTCGCGACTTTATTTTGGGAAAATTGTAGCAGATTTGCTATGCTAATCCGCTGTTTTAAATAAATATTTGCATTGCTTTTCTCTACCATAGCACTTTCATATTGCATATCTTCCTCCAATTTAATCTTCACCCAGTCAGTATAAGTAGGGAGTGGGACTCACTCACATGTGTGGGTGTGTTAATTTCTGATGTAGGAGGAGCTAAAATATCAAAATAGTAATCCCTCCTGTCTGTTACAGCTTAGCATTAGAAAAACAGGCAACTCAAGCTTGTCAAATTTACAGTAACTTCAAGATAATCTTTACTCAATCAGAGAACATGATTTGAATTGAATGTTTGACCTGTTAAGTCTTTTATTATGCTCAAGTAACACAACCTATAGTTGAATGGAGGCTACTTAGGGTATATGACAGACCTTCCTTAAGCTAAGGCTAATAATGGTTACATTTGGGACTCTAACCACTGCAATGTTCCATCACAGTGATTTAGAAGCCACATAATGCTTAGAAAAATGGATACAAAACTTGTTTAAGCCGTATTGGCAAAGATATCAGAATGACAATTGACACCTTTTATTTCCATTAAATAAAAATATTAAATAGGTTAAGCAAAATTACAGATGCAGGAATAATGCTCATTGAGAGATACAGCCAAAGTTTATCAAGGTCCTTTACCTGTAGTACACACAATCACTTGGCATGTATGTGTCTTTTAGGAAGCCAACTGTAGGTTCTAGTTCTTTAACATTGGCACTGGCTATGGAAGTTGGATGTGGGAAAACTGCTACACCACTTCCCTAGTCTCAAATTTAGCCTCTTTCAAAACAATGTTATCTTGTCCATTTATGAATTCTGACTGCCCTGCAGCGCTGGGCTCTGGGTTCAGTTCCACCTTGGACTTTATCTTCATAAAATTTGTATGTTCTCCCTGCGTGGGTTTTCTCGAGGTATTCCGATTTCCTTCCACAATCCAAAAATATACATCTATATCTATGTGTGTGTGACTGAATAGGGAAATTAGATTGCAAGTTCCACGGGGCTGAGACTAAAATGAATGGTGAATTTCTGTGAAGCGCTACGTAACATATCAGCTCTATATAAATGAATAAATACATACATACATACAAATATGTGTCCTTTATTTCAGTGAGTGAGAGAATTTAACTATTCACAGGCTGGCTGGCATTTAGAATGTTAACCAGCCTGTAACTTTAGATACCCTTTCAATTAAAGAGGTTGTACACCTTGGAATTATTTTTAGTGTGTTGTAGTTATTGGTTTTCTAAGACAATTTGCAATTGTTTTTCCTTTTTTGCAGGTTTTGAATTATTTAATTTTTTTGTTCAGAAACTTTTGTTTTTGATTACATTTTTGTTCTTCTTAATGGTTAAATGGTCTTCTGGGTGCCAGGGGTCCTTTAGCTTGGCAACCAACTATTGAGGTAAGTAAACACTAAATTAGGGGGATATTTATCAAAGTCTAATTGAAATTCGACTGGAATATCAATATCTTTATACCAATAAATAAGGGGAAAATACCAATATCGCCCCTTCTGACCTTTTTTCACCGTAAAGTGTTCACCTGGTTGAGGGTGGTGAAAAACCCATTATTCCCTATGAAGATTGGATAGAAAATGTTTCTAAGTTCCCGCCGAAAAGATTGGCAATATAGATATTGATTGAAAAGAAAAAGGAGTTCCATTGAAAATGATATAAAGTGTAGCGGTATTAAGGCATCGATAGTTATTCACCACTATATAAAATAGGTCAAAATTGAAAATGGTGAAACAGAAAAGCGCTAAATAGGTCAAAATGACCTGGATAAATTTCCCCCTAAAAAAGGAACACTGCACAGTCTTAACAGAAAGGTCATAAAGATTTATAAACAAAGAAAATCAAGCTCTAGATTAATTCATTTTCTGATTGCTGAGGGTCAATGATCTTTGGCAACAAAAAAGAACAAACAAAAATCAAATTATCCCAAAAAATAATTAAAAAAACAAAGATGACCGATTGCAAACTGTTTTAGAATACTGCTATCTAAAACATACAAAAAAATGAAGTCCAAGGTAGACAGCCTCTTTAAAGAATTAAGTGATTACAAAAACAGCATTATAAATGTATTTGTTAACCTTCTAAAATAAAAACGAACCCTTTGCCCATTAAAAGAAGTCGGTGGCCTCTGAGCTCCATCTGTCATCTCTTAAGCTGTAGAACTGCTGCAGGGTATTTTCACTATGTTCTATATCTGCACCATTACCTCAGTGCCATACACTGGCTCATCCCACAGTGCAATTCTTTCCAAAGTTTACTTGGACACATAATCTAAATAAAGACTTTTTGGGGGAAGGGAAGACCTACCTTTAAAGTAATCTGTGGAAGTCGTCTTCAGACAACACAAAACACAATTGCCTTTTTATGAATATTCATTTCTGATTTATTGCCTTTTCATTCATTCTAGGAATCAACATAGTTAAATTCTTGTGGCCTTATATAATGTCAGTAAGTAGCCATTTTTCATTTCAGTGGTATACCATGAATATTTGGCACTATTCAAACCAAAATAACACATGCTCACTGCACCATGTCCAAAATAGGTCAAATATACATATAGTCTATTTGTATTTAGATAATTACACCGCAACGTCCTGCAAAATTCAGTCAGACATAATTATCATATAAATAATAATAATACAATAATCCATTTACATTCTAAACTCCATGCTAGAAATAAGTGAAATGTGGTTATTTATAGTTTATAATTACATTAAATGTAATGTAAAAATAACACTGCTTTAAACAAAGTAATAAACCCTCAAAAATTAAATTAGTACATTTTAAATCTGGACAACAACAAAATAAAAACTACACATATTTGGAAAATATTTGTTCCCTCATAATTCCAAAATGCAAAAAAAAATGTGTAAGGGTGTACTCCTAATTTAGTTCTCCCCCCTCCTCCCTTAATTTTTGTATGTTCCCCCTGAATGATAAAATATATTACATAGAGATCATAGGGAACAATGTAATTATTACCTACATTCATTTAATCCATGAGGCAATGTAGAGTGAAAGGATCATATTGGAGAAAATAGTGTGCAGGGCTCCCAGGATACAACATTGAGACTTATATGATGGTACTAGATGAGCTGTGCAAGAACTAACTAGGCTCGTGTTCAAACTGTGTGAGATTAAAGCGGGTAGCCTGAAACCCCATCAAGTTTACTAAGACTTTAGCTTTTATAGAAAGGTAGCCACAATCAAATGCTTTAATAGGCAGTCAGTCTTATAATTTATGTTAACATGGTTAATCCCACTTGTTTGTCTAATTCATTGAAATAAAAAAATATTTATCACAAAATATTTTTAATAAGGCTATAATTCTACACTAAAACCATACTTAGATTAAAGATTTTTACAATTTCTTTTAAACTAGAAAATTAACTACAAAGTGTAAAAAGATATTCATGATTATTAAGGGCACTAAATTTCTATTCATAAAACTTCCAGGTTGACAATTTGTAGAAGAATTAGAGGAAAATAATGATTAAAATAAGGAACAGTTATTTGTTGCCCTAACTACAACCTGGGTAAAATTGGAGAAGAATAAGGCCTTTTTCTTCTCATTAGTAATGCCATCAATGCTCCAGCAAGCAAGAGCTGGGGTCATGTTACATATGGCTCGCAGTCTGTTCAGCACTTTTAACATTAGCTTTGAAATTTTACAGAAGTCAAAGGTCATCTTTAATAAGCTCGAGTCTGAAGGGTTTCAATGATCTCTTGCAAACTCTGCTATTGGCCATGTGGGTGTCCAGTTCTCTTGTCCAAAAGTATTCATAGCTGCATAGCAGTTAAAGGTGCATTAGTATGTATATTTCCAGAGTATGGATAACTTCTTCAATTCTGCTTAAAATCAATACTCTGGATTAAAATTCTGAAACTTTTTCCCAAGAAAACAATGATGCTTGTGAATAAAATTCAGCTATTTATATGCAGATTTCTACATCATTTCCAATCAATATGTCTCTCTCCATTTGCCAGCATGATACAATACTTTCTCTGCTGATTGCCTGTGATTATTGTCTTACAGAAGGCAACTACAAACTCAGTGCATACTGAAGCAACAAGATCACCCAGGAAGATTATATAAATACTGTAAAATTCAAGTTGCTTTATTAGAGATACAAACTTCTGTTCTATTGAGATTGACTCACTAGCATATGAATTTATCAAAAGAGGCAATCGTTTACAGGGGTCTATTAACCGAGAGCAACCAATCAGCAGTTAGCATTCACTGGTATAACGAACTAAAATGGGAAAAGTCAACTTCTGGGTGTTCTAAGTTCCTATACTTCTGCAAAGTTTATCCCTGTTGATAAATTCCCCTCGTGTTTTGCCACATGTTGTTTCTAGTGCAACAGAATATCTTTTAAGTCTTAGCATGGACATGTATGGTACTGTTGGAGTTACCAGTCAACAATATACATAGTTGTTTTTTGTTTTTTTGGGGGTTTTTTTTTTTGGGGGGGGGGGTTGTAAACTGCCTTCCAGTGTATTTTGCAGTGGTACCACCAGCAATGTCCAATTTATCATTTATGTCAATGCAGAGGAATTGGATCCATTTTACAAATAAGTGTAAATTTTTATTTATTATTATTTTTATTTAAACTGTAAACTATGTGGGGTAGGGACCCCCAACCTCTTGTGTCAACCTCAACACAGCACTTAAAGTGATGTATCGTTGTGATCATAAAAATATATTGTTTAATGCACTTTTCCCTGGTCTGTATTATATTTTTATTATTGAACTGTACAGCGCTGCTGCATATGTTTGTGGCGCCTTATAAATAAAATGATACATACCAAAACACATAGGGGCCTTAGTGACTAAAAGGTGAATAGTCACGTATAGCTCTGAATTCACATTTCTTTGGGTAACTACGATAGCTGAGGACTTACAGATCATTTCACATTACTTTGTGTGCACATGCACAGGTACTTTGACTATTGAGCAGGTGATGGAGTCTGTTGAAGGAGCATATTCAAGTAGGTGTATTGCTCTGAAATCACCCATTTGACCTTGACACATCAGAGTGGTGAATTAGGGGGTTGATGGCAGGGCTCAGGTGTTGTGTAAGGCAACTATTCATTCAAAAGTGACAATGCTGACTGTTACTAAATTAGTCTACTACTTAACATGAACTAGGGACAAGGTGACATAGAAATAGATGTATTATTCACTTATATTAGGGATATGGTGAGGATAATGTCACTGTCCTGTGCAAGTTACATTTTGATAAATATGCCCCATTTTTATTGTGGATCTGGTCTATATGTAACTAAACAGGTATACAAATACATAAATGATTTCAAACATGTAAGTTATTGACAGCATGACCTTTAGAACACCATTAGATATACAAAAATTGTTGCCTAAGTTAGATTATTTCTAATTTACTCTTGAGAAGCCTCTAGTAGGTATATGTTAAATGTATCTATGGTAGGTAGTGGGTAGAAGGGGTTGAAGGGGGATCCAGTGAATACTACACCAGTGCAGGTTAGGGACCAAAGAGGACAGGAAGAAAATTTGATCTAATGGTCATACAACAAGGGTCATACAACATAGATGTATCTGAAGTCAGTGTCCAGATGTTCCCCACTGCATCACAAGTGTATGAGTATGGTAGCTGGGCCTAGAGAGTGCTAGGAGTATGAGGAGAGTTTCTAAAACTCCATTTTCCATCTAGATTTGGCTAAGGGGAGTAAAGGATATATCTAATTCTAGATTGGGTACTGTACCATCCAGCTTGTGTAAGTAGTGATACAAGAAGTGAACTGTTAACATAATGGCTCAAATGCATTTATTGTTACTGTATTATCTAAATTATAAAATAGGCATTTATCTTTTTTTTTTTTGTGTGTGTGTTACTTATACGTTAACCTCAATGACTGTCAGATACTTTGGGATATGGGAATTAAAGATAAATGTAAATAAAAGTAAATGAATAACGAAAGGAAAGCATTTAAAGAACTAAAACCATAAGAAAGTGAAGAAGCACTAAAAAGCTATACGGAACAAACGAAATGATGGAAAAAAATAGATAAAAAGTAGAAAAGGATTTATACCAAAATACTCATTGCTAAACCACATATAATAAACCCCAGCTTGTTCTTTCATTTTATAAATAGTAAAAGATTCAAACAGAAAATGTTACACCTTTGAAAAGTAACAAGGGAGGAAATGTGGAGGTAGATGAGGGAAAAAGTGAACTTATTAAGTTTTCATTCTTCTTTGGACAGAGGAAAATGTCAGTTAAATGCAAAGGGATAAAATAAACTCTCCATTTCCTGTGCTGCAGTTTCTGAGAGACTTGATCATATTAAACTAATCTAATCAGCATCTCTGAGGGGATAAGTTTTAAGCTAGGTTCACAATGGCATTTATATGCGCGGTGTAGATACGCCAGACATAAAAACAAAAAAAAGCCATGGCGTGTAAACCTATAGGACTTACCTTGTTCCAGCCACACTTGTGTATGACGCACATAAGCTGTGTACGGAACGTGGGCTGTCGCATTTTTTTTTTTTTGGCGTATATACGCCTGGCACAAAATACAGCCAGATAGGAGGGACCCGTGTTCACACTATACCGGGTAAGTACAATAGAAATGCACGTCTATAAAATACGTTGGACTGAAATATGCAGTGTATTTTCTAGACGCACGTTTCTAAATTCACTGTGCATTTTATAACCAGTGTGAACCTAAGCTTAGTCTGATTAGGACCAATAAAATTTTATACTGCATTTTTTTAAAAATAAGCAGCAGGTGAAAAAACGGCAACAAATTTAATGTGGCTTTTGTTACACTTCAGTCTCTTTTGCATACATCATTTTTCACCAGTAGAGAATGGCAGATGACAAATTATTCATATGAAAATTCTTCAGGCAAAAAAAACCCTCTAAAATCATTACGAGGCAAAAATCCTCTCATAGCAGTACCAGAGGAAAATCGTCTCATATTAGTACCAGGCAAACATTAATATGTTGTTATCATTTTCTCCATGTGAAAATTCTCAGGATGAAAATGAAGGTTTGGTTCAATTTTTTTCTCCATGAAAAAACTCCCTCAAATCAGAACGAGACCAATTTGTGACCTCATTCTCTTGGTGCTTTTCTCTCAAGTCTGTCCGCACACTGTTATGCATAATTGACTTTCTTTCTGTTATATTTTTTCCAGCATGTTTGTCACTGCTGAAAAAAACGCAGCATATATCTTTATAGGAAGAAATCATCCACTGCGATCACTAGTGTGGTATCTCAGTGGCATTTCCATAGCTTTATATCTATGCAGGCAATATTTTATTATAGAAATGTAAGGTTTTTACTCCAGCATAGAAAGGACTTTTTTTTTTACTGTAAAAGCAGTGTGAATGAAGAACTCTTTGTTGAAATTGTCGAGGCGAATTCACTAAGATCAAAAGAGCACAGGGTGCCTTTCTTGAGTGTAAGATATCTAGGGGTTATTCACTAAAGTCTGAATTGTTGCTTGTAGGTGCGAATTCGCCAGATAAAGACAGTCGCAATAGGCTGCTACTGTCGCAGTCGCATCTTTATAATGAGAATGTTGCTGCAGTCGCGACTTTATTATGGGAAAATTGTCACAATCTTAACTTTAAAAAATGGGTCACGACTTTACAATAGGGAAATTGTCACGGATTTGCTATGGGAATCCGCTGTTTGAGAATTCGACAGTCGAATTTGCACCTTAGTGAATAACCCCCCTACAAATTATGGGTACTAGATTAATGGAGGTGGGTTCTTAGTTCAGGAATTTATTCAGGTATTTGGAGTCAGGAAGTGTTTTTTTACCCCAAGGAAAAGATAACTGGCTTTTGCTGATTATCAGGGAAATTCATCAACAGAGGCAATCGGTTATAGAGGCCGAGTAACCCATAGCAACCAATCAGAAGTTGGCTTTTAGAGTTCTAGTTTCCCTGTACCATTAATTGCTAACAGTTGATTGTTTGCTCTGTAAAGTTTGCCTCTGTTGATGAATTTCCCTGATATATGTCTTCTATGCCTTTTCAATCATTTATTTTATTGGTCTTATAAACTTTGTTACTGTTTTAGTTTATTAAATCATTACAATGGTAAGAACTATTGGAGCCCTGTCACCTCAAAACTAATACTGACTGACAATCAGATCCCTTAAATCATGCTTAAATCATTATCTAGCAGGGATCTGATTGGAGGAGCTATAAAGTCAATCATCATTTTAGCTCCAACTCATAAAGAACAGGGAAGATGACAGAGAGAAATGATGTATAAAGGTACATTTTTTAAAATACATATATATGTACAAAAAACGTATATTTCATTAGTATAACCTAAATTCGTATCAGAGTTTTGAGGTGACAGGTTCACTTTAATTATATTTGTAAGAACCCCCCCCAAATGTAAGCTGGATCTGCGCCTTGATGTCCTCCTCGTTAGCTCGAGCCTAAGGAGATATAACTTTGGAAGTAATAATCCCATAACATAATTGTTTAATGCTTTAGCTGTCTGTATATTTTATACTTTTTTTAATATTCTATAATTTGTCTATACAGTTTGATATTGCAATTTAAATGGATGGTATCACCAAAAAAATTAAAATGCCTCAAATGCATTTATACCGTAGATTCTATCCGTTCAATCTATGCTTGGAAAAATTCTGCTTCTCAGCCATTAGGCAGTATAGGCAAATGCTAGGAGCGCCGTCTGCCCAGGGGAGCACTCCCTTGCATTTTTTTTTTCACGGTGTGGCAAGTGCCAGCTCCTTTATAGGAGAGGTTTCGTGCAGCCATGGCTCAACTTTAAATCTCCCAATTTGCAGCCGCGGCTGCTTGTCGGGAGATGTGAAGTA
>WMED01011271.1:0-13506 GCA_019650415.1 Pipa parva | reverse complement strand
AGCTGTAAGAGTGCAGAGACATTGGCTGTTGGTAGAGAGCTGTAAGAGTGCAGAGACATTAGCTGTTGGTAGAGGGCTGTAAAAGGGCAGAGACATTGGCTGTTGGTAGAGGGCTTTAAGAGTGCAGAAACATTGGCTGTTGGTATTCTACTTTGTGTTCCTATTATAGGAAATTCCTCCCTACAACGGATTTGGTTTACTTGAAGACTCTGTCCAAAATTGTTTATCCCTGGTTCCTAAGCCTCCCAAAAAGGATGTGCTGAAAATGTTGGAGAACGACCACAAAGTCTTGAGATACGCAGCTGTCCTGGTAAGATATACTAAACCCTCTGGCTAATTTGTCTAACCAAATGTTCAAAGTGTTTGACCCTCGACTCAAACACAGACATAGACTCTAAACGGATTCCCAGTTTTAACATAGAGTTGGTGGAGATGGACTTGCAGTCATGTTATTGGTTTCTATATTGTGCCATTGGTTAGGTACACTTATACTTATTAAACTCGGAAAAGCCGTTTCAGCTTTTCTGAGTTTAATCGGGAGAAGACTTTGAAGTTTCTCGCAGTAAGTATCACGAGATTTGCCTCTCGCAATACTTGCCATGAGAAACTTTTTTTTATTAAATATATCTGTGGAAAGGGTAGCCATACAGTATAACTCCCTTTCCATGGATATATTCAATAAAAAAGTTTGTCATGGCAAGTATCGCACGAGGAAAATCTCGCGATACTTACCAAGAGAAACTTCAAAGCCTTCTGCCAAGTTATTAAACTCGGAAAAGCTCTAACGGCTTTTCCGAGTTTAATAAATTTTGCCCAAAGGGTAACTAAACACCCATCATCTTTAGTGTTTTCAATGTGAGTGTTGACATTTAATTTGATTTCTAGAATTAAAAGCTGTTTATATTTATACACAGTTCAGTCATCCCATCCCATTCAATTGATGGGTCTGTGAAGTGGCCATGTCTAAATATTTGTTGATTACATGAAAATTTAAAGATGGACCCCGTTGAGTAAAGCTATATCTTGTTTTCAGATGTTAGAAGTGTATGAATACATTGAGATGTACATGGGCATCACAAAAAGTAAAGGTTTAGCTCTTGCATATACAGTTAGATTTACTGTACATGGGACCTTTTTAACAAAGTAAGAAAAGCAATTTTCCCTGGATCCCTGGAAAAATTGTTTTGCCTTTGCAAATCTCCCATTAGAAGAGCTAACGTCACCCTCAAGTCCAGAAGAAAGTAGCTGAAATTAGAGAAAATAAGGGTCTCTGGAAATGGCACTAGGCTGTAGTTAGAGCGGATTATTGCCAGAATAGGCAGGATATCAGCAGTATTGCCCACTGAGGAGTAGGTAAGGGATAGACTTGCTCTTCCAGTCCGTGATCCCAATGTAGAGAGTAAGAATACCTCTGGAAATCCTGCAGGATGTAGTACATTGCTGCCTGCCCTTTGTACAGGAGATTGTGGGAACTAGTCAAAATAGCACAGTAGTTGATTGCAAGGAAACACACATTTTGTAGGCCACATAAGGTCTTACCTCCTCATTGTCCTGTTTAATTAGTAATTATGGGTAGGAATATGCAGCCTGTGCTTCTTTAACCACTGCTGAACTAACTCACCAGTAATGACCCCTGGATGCCAGGATGTTTAGTTTAACAGCTGGACAGCCACATTTTGCAGCTGAAGCATGCAATTGCACATCATGTTTTTTATTGGAAACTTCAGGTCATTCTTTCAGGTATAAACTAGGTTTGATGGGTTTTTCCATAGGATTCCCCCCACGCCGAGGACAAGGGGCGGCGCTTCATCCTTTCTTACTTCTTGTCCAATGACACAATGAGCATCTTTGAGCCACATGTTCGGAACTCTGGAATCATTGGGGGAAAATATCTAGAAAAGTCCAAAGCACCTATACCAGGTTCATCCATAGAAAATCCAACCTACTATGGACCAAAGGATTTTACCATTGGGGCCACTGTAGAAGGTAATCCCTATAAATAAATCTATATCAATGAGGTTATCTTTATACAGTTAGATCCATATATATTTGAACATCGACACAAATTTTGTTTTTTTTTACCTGTTTACTGAAATACTGTATATTCAAGTTATAGTTATATAATGGACATGGGTATAAAGACATAAAGTCCAGACTTTAAGCTTTCATTTGAGGGTATCCACATTAACATTGGACCATGGGTTTAGGAGTTTCAGCTCCTTAACATGTGCCATCTTGTTTTTAAAGGGACCAAAAGTAATTAGACAATTGCCTCAAAGGCTGTTTCATGGGCAGGTGTGGGCAATTCCTTAGTTATGTCATTTTCAATTAAGCAGATAAAAGGCCTGGAGTTACTTTGAGGTGTGGTGCTTTCATTTGGAAGATTTTGCTGTTAAGACAACATGGGGTCAAAAGAGCTCTCCATGCACGTTTAACAAGCCATCCTTAAGCTGCGAAAACAGAAAAAACCCATCAGAGAAATTGCTACAATATTAGGAGTGGCAAAATCTACAGTTTCGTACATCCTGAGAAACAAAAGCACTGGTAAACTCATCAATGCAGAAAGTCTTCGGTGCCCATGGGAAACAACAGTGGTTGGAAGATCAAAGAATAATTTCCATGGTGAAGAGGAACCCCTTCACAACAGCCAACCAAGTGAACTACACTCTCCAGGATGCAGGCGTATCAATATCCAAATCTACCATAAAGAGAGGACTGCATGAGGGTTCACTGAACGGTGCAAGCCACTCATAAGCCTCAAGAATAAGAAGACTAGATTGGACTTTGCTAAAAAAAACATCTAAAAAAAGCCATCACAGTTCTGGCTGAACATTCTTTAGACAGATTAAACTAAGATCAACCTCTACCAGAATGATGGAAAGAAAAAAGGATGGTGAAGGTGTGGTACAGCTCATGATCCAAAGCATACCACATTGTCTGTAAAACATGGTGGAGGCAGTGTGATGGCTGGGGCATGCATGGCTGCCAGTGGCACAAGATCACTAGTTTTTACTGATGATGTGACACAGGACAGAAGTAGCTGGATGAATTCTGAGGTATTCAGAGACATAGGGGGGAATTCAGCAAGCTCCGAAGTGAGGCGCGTAGTGTTCGCCTCACTTCAGAAAAACTGAAAGGCGCATGCTGATGTCCTGCACACGGGCATCAGCATGCGCATTAAAGGGAATCCCCTCCCAGCGAGGAGACTCGAGTGCTCTCGCCGGGAGGGGAATCCCTTTAATGCGTGTGCTGATGTCCGCGTGCAGGACATCAGCATGCGCCTTTCAGTTTTTCCGAAGTGAGGCGAACACTACGGGCCTCACTTCGGAGCTTGCTGAATTCCCCCCATATTGTGAGCTCTAATGCAGCCAAACTGATTCGTCGGAGTTTCATAATACAGATGGACAATGACCATAAAGCCAAAGCAACCCAGGAGTTTATTAAAGCAAAGAAGTGGAATATTCTTGATTGGCCAAGTCAGTCACCTGATCTCAACCCAAAGGAGCATGCATTTCACTTGTTAACTTCAAGACAGAAAGGCCTGCAAACAAATACCAACTAAAAACCGCTGCAGTAAAGGCTTGGCAGAGTACTGAAAAGGAGGAAACACAGTGTCTGGTGATGTCCATGAGTTCAAGACTCCAGGCAGTCAAGTATTAGAAATTAACATTTTATTTACAATTATTTGTGCTTAAAAAATGCTTTAGTTCCTCACGTTTTTATGCAGTCATTTTCTTCAGCCCACTGAATTAAAGCTGAAAATCTGGACTTCAACTGCACCTGAACTGTTTTGTTCCAAATTCATTGTGGTAATGTACAGAACCAAAATTTGTAATATGTTGTCTCTGTCCAAATATTCATGGACCTTACTGTGCGTGTATAACTTACCCCAGGTCATTTGTTTGTGCACCTGTGCAATGAATTGTAGATTTTTACTACTGGTGTACACTTCCATCCATTTATTAGGAACATTGGCTGCTTGACATTTGACTATTATTAAGTGGTCATTTGAAAATGAAACGTTCATCCATTTTGTTTCCTGAAACATATATAGGAAGTGGAAATCATTAATGTGAGGGTGATTCCCAAGGGAGGAAGTCAGTGATTCCAACTACAGCATGAAGTCAGGGTTGAGTTCATTTAGCCTGGAGTCTTGACAAGGCGTTGTAGCCCTTTAGAGGATGGCAGTTGACATGTAGGACTACATAAAGGGAGTTGAGGCAAATCTAATAGACAGCTGTAGCTGTTGTGTATGCCTACTAAACCAAAAGTAAAGTTTCTGGGAGTATTCCATTCCCATAAACAGTACACAAGTGATATTGCACCGACACTCCTTTGTGATGCTTTCTGATTGTGTTTGTGATTTCATCTTTTTCATTGTGTAATGGAGAGAGACTCAAAATGTGGCATTGTGGATCCCGTTGATTTCAGCGATGACCCCTTCAAATCAGACTGTCAATGAGATGCATTTCACCTGCATGTTTTCACCAGTGACAAAACGCAGCTCTCTGTAATGTAGCAGCAATATTTATAAATGAGTAAGCGTAGAAATGGTATGAGAGGTACACACAATATGCCGTGATGTCATACTTTACTGCCATGTTAAAGGAAAATAAACAATAAACCCAAATCACAGATAAGGAGATTTTGTATTCACCATTAAATCTTTTTCTTTATTTGTCTCTTGGGGGGGGGACACAGGACCATGGGGAGGTAGGACACTAGAAAAAAAATTGGACTCCTCCCCTAGGGACTTTACCCCTGACACAGGAAGAGATGAACCAGCTTTACTAGTGTCCTTACTCCAAGAGAGCTGGATCTCTGTTCAGCAAAAGAAACTTCAACAAAAGAAAGAGGGATTACATCTTCGGTCAGTTTATAACTGGCACCCAGGATTTAATAGGGGACAGATTCTAAGCCCTCCACCGTTAATCCCCCGCCACCAGGATAATTCCAGGGAATCACTTTATAAGAAGTCCACTGCTACTTTACTGTCATGTTAAAGGAAAATAAACAAACAGCAAACCCAAATCACAGTTATTCTACTTTCCACTTAGGATAAGTAAAGTAAAAACATAACCGACGATGTGGTCTTTTTTTTTTCTTCTCTCCAGTCTTCAACCATCGATTTATCATTACTGATGCTGATGAGTATGTTTTAAACTACATCAAGGCTCACAAAAATGAGTTTCCGTCAGAGGTGCTGAATTCACTGGAAAACCACCTACACCCGCAGACAGAAGGCGCCACAGTGCTAAGGTATGGGTACATGCTTCTTAATTAACATATCATTTTGTTACATTGAACGAGTCTGTAGATTTTTGAATAAATAGCCTACATGGGTGAGCGTGTTTCATCCTGGATTATTGCTTAAATATTGAACTCCCCGCTCAAATTGTAAGTTAGCCTGCCACAGATACTGCAGGGAAAACCAGCGATCTACTATGAAGCAGGTGCGAGCGCAGCACTCAGGAGTTCTTGTATACTTTATATTGTGTGTATTGTAGAACACGGAAATATTCAGCAGCGGTTTATAGAGATTAACCTGTTACATCAAGGGGGGAATTCACCATAGTGCGAAGTGAGGTGCGGATCCTTTGCCTCACTTCGCACTGACTGTTATGCGCTCGCTGATGTCCTGCACGTGGACATCAGCGAGCGCTTTAAAGGGATTCCAGTCTTGCAAGGCGACTCGAGCTTAGGCTTGCGAGCCTCGCCGAAACTGGAATCCCTTTAAAGCGTTCACTGATGTCCACGCGCAGCACATCAGCGAGCGCATAACAGTGTCTGCAAGCAGAGGCGAAGCATCGGAGAGTAAGTTCGGAGAATGCTGAATTACCCCCAAAGTCCTTGAAAGTACAGGGTCTGTATTGTGAACCAGCAAGTCAGTACCTTTGGGCTGTCGTGCTATCTTACAGAACTGCTGGTGCTAGTATTGTGTAGTAGTGTTATGTTTGAAGTTAAATTACAGTATTTAATTGTATTGCTTTTGCCTGTCTTTACTGATAGCAGCCATGTTGTTTAACAGACCTCATCCATTTGCATTGTTTTCTATGGTGCTTTAGACAATACATATTGATGTGTGCTTGAAAGCCCAATTTTTAAAGCTAAATATTTTATGTATCGGTAATAGATGCAATTTAGAATATTTGGAAGCACATATTGAATATATAAGAACTATAAAGGCATTTTTTGTTGTTACTGCAATTTTAAGCAGTTGGCTGTGCACGTTTATTCATGTGTGGGAAATTGCATAAAAGTGCCCACAAAATGGAGCAGAGAGCCCCCCATTGATTTATCTAAGGTACTGCATTCACTTTCCACTCCAGGCTCTTTACTGTGGGGGAAAAAATAGGTCCTCAGGCTTTTTCTTGTGGTACAATCCTGGGCCAAGTGGACACAGTCACCCAGTGTACCCAAGATATGTCAACGGGGGTCTCTCAGTTCCCTTCATTTTCTGTTCTGTTTCCTATAATTTGGGCCTAAGCTTTACTGGACACACACTATGGTCCTCATTCACATCTATTCCCCACTTCCCCCTCTTCACTTATTGAATAAACGCTGTGATGTGGCGAATTATGTGACCAATTCGGGCGACAATAGTCATGATCTTATGGAGCACTTCACATCATTTTGAGAGCGTGTGCACAGGTACTTCTACTACTGACTAAGCAGAGGAGTGCGTCAAAGGTGCAAATGAGACAAGGTGAACTGCTTCAAATTCACCTGTTTGACTTTGCCACTCCAGACTGGCGAATTGGGAGGTTTATGGCAGGAATCCAGTGTTGTGTAAAGCAACAATTCATTAAAAAGTAACAATGGCAACTGTGACTAAATGCCAACATGACTTAGGGACAAGATGACATAGAAATAGATAAAATATTCACAGAATACAATTAGTGGGATATGATGAAGATGATGTCATTGTCCTTCACTTGTTGCATTAGTCTCACTCTGCATTACTTCTCATCCTACTTCTATCCCCGACTGATTACGCCACACAACGCATCAAACAGCAATTGCCACTGTCCGCCTGTTCAACAAGTGTATTCTCTACTTGGTCAATCCTGAGAAGCAAATTTGCATCTACTTTGGTGATGCAACTAATTGTAGTGAGACTAATTTGGACTTTATTCAATGTGGCCCTATGACCTACTGATACTTATTCACTTTCTTTGTTTCAGCTGATCCACAAGATGTACCCTAAAGAAGTATGTCGGGAACTAAAACTTGAATGAATTTCAGAGCGTGAACTGCTATCATGGTTAATGGATATTTATTTGGATGTGTAGTACAGCGATGTGGCATTATTTCAATTAAAAAAAAAAAAAAAAAAGGAAGGATGTGTTACAATGGGCTTGATTTTTCTGTTTATCTAACAAATATTTCAATAATACCAACTCATGAATTGGGCCCTAGAGCCGAACAAAGTAAAAGTATTCAGTTATAAATGAACGCGATCGTAATTTGGGTAGTTATCTTCTGTGTGAATCCGCCAAGGCATACTACAATCAATACTCCAGTTTGGCTTTGGGAGCTTCAAGTGCTGAATTAGGGTGTCTGGCAGCAGGGTTAGGCTTTTGATGTACAAGGCCAAAACAGTTCAATCAACAGGTAACAGTTCAATCAAAAGCTACACAAGATACAGCAACATTAGCGAGGAATTCTGTAGTATTGAACGGGATTTAAAAAAAAAAAAAAAAAGGCTTGTAATGTAGGTGACTAAGTTATGGTGTAAAGATGAGGTCACTTAACTACAGCTATACTGACCAAATACCCTTTAATATGCGACCACTACTAATAGACTGCCTATGCCTGACTAAGTGATGCAAATTCACTCTTTAATGAATCAATTAAGATGATGATATCCAGATAAACTGTGGGACATTAATAATGTGACAGAACCTGGACAATTTTAGCCAATCATTTCAGCCGAATGCCTTTAACCAAGCACAAATACCATAGAAATCTGCCAACATTTTTTTTTGGTTGTTGGTTAAAATACAGTCCGCTGGATTAAAAAAAGCAAACTATTCCAGCCATTTATAATTCTGTCCCAGATACATGATTAATAGTGAACATTTTTCCCTGTTGGCAGATTTATACTGGTCTTGCAGCACATTTTCAATGACTTAATCACATTCAGTTGAATTTTAGTTAAAACAAATTTATATAAACATACAAGAACCAAAAACGCCACCTCTATACCAAATTCTTTTAATATTCTCATATGAAAAAAAATATGCAAGTGATATTTAAAAAAAAAAAAATTCACAATTAACAGTCCCTTTAGAAAAAAAAAAAGTCCGAACATGCACAAAGGTACAGTGCACTCTGCTGGGTGCCCTGTACACACACAGATATTGGGTTTCTTTACAGTACATGGAGTATAAAAGGCATGGGAAACATAAGGCACTTTTTCCTTTACACAGACATTGACACTCGATGCTAAAACAAGAGTCTGGATATCAGAATGAATTGAGATTAGAACCAGAGGGAATCTCTACAAGTGGTGTTTATTTTCCCGTTAATAGACAGTACCGCATACAGGCTTAACCTATGGCTCCCCCAATATTATAATGCACAAGTCACTGGGTAGAAATATGAGTATTATTGCACTGAAGTGTAACTGGGTAAATCCTGGAGTTGTGCATACCTGCTCCCCCATGCATATAGGTGGATGGGCAAAGCCACACTAACATATGGGTGAAATTTAATAAAGTCGAAAATTGCAATATCGAACAATTTTTACAGATATTGATATGGCAGATATCGCAATTTGAATGAAATGTTTAATCTGTTTATTTCTATGTAAAATCCATAATATTGGTGGAAAATTCGATATTGCAATATTGGTAATATCGCGATATCGGTAAAAACTGTTTGATATCACGAAATCAGAAAAATCGATAACGCGATTTTCAATTTTGTTAAATTTCGCCCTCAGCAACTCTCCAAAATGGTGTGGCTGTCACAAGTAGCCAATCACTTGCCCCAACCATCGCACAACTGTCATGAGGTGTGACATTATCTTTTCATCAGATAGTGAAGACTACATCATTTCATCTGAGTTACAGTCATAACTATAACGCGTTAAAGGGCCAAGTAACAAAACAAACAAAAATAGAAAAATTCCCATTTGATGGGCATGGTATTCATTCAGACACAGCACTTGTAAAAATGTTATCTTTGAATTTAAACTCATGGATTGTATTGCTTTCTGCCTATTTTTATCTTTACTGATAGCATCCATGTTGTTAAACAGACCTCACCCAGTCCCATTCTTATGTAAAACATATACAGGAAGAGTTGCCCTGAAGCCTGATTTTTAAAGCTAAATATCTCCCTCTAATGAAACACAATTTAGAATTTTTGGAAGCACAGACTGAATATATAGTAACTAGAAATGCACTTGAGACATTTTTATGTGTTGGTGTTATTGTTCTTAGACAAGAGAGAACAGGTGATACCTTTGATTGGCTAACGAAATAGATGGTAAATGCAAGCTTTCCAGGCTCCTAAGGCCTCTTCATCAGGCAGATTGCCTTTGGAGCCTGGAAAGCTTGCATTTACCATCTATTTCGTTAGCCAATAAAAGGTATCACCTGTTCTCTCTTGTCTTTGCATAAATCTATGGCTAACACGGTGCACAACTCTACTGCCTTTGTTAATGTTCTTTTCACGGATGATCAATAAACATATAGTTATCGTCACAATTCATTTGAAAAGTAGAGTTCACTAAGAAAAATGTTATGTTTCAAACGTTGCACACAACCCCCATCCCCATGTAACTTCAATTAGGTCACATTTAAAGCTCTTTCTTACTCATTCAATGAATTCGATTAACTTGACCAGCTGATGATTAGGGATGTGCATTAAATGGCCTGAAAGTAAGTACTAAAGCCCTGTTGCAGACAGTATTAAATATTTTCTTTTATATTTTGTCTCCTTTCAAAAAGTGATCTTTGAATACAATATCTGCTAGCTAGGATTCCCCTGGCAATAACAACAGCTATTTGAATACTTGTGGGAAAAGGGGGAAATACAAAAGTTTCATTATTAAAATAAATAAAAAAGTTGAAATGCAGAATTACGTGTCTAGTGTCAATAAAATGAATTAGGAACAAAGTGTTGCTCTTTAACTAGAAGCGATTTGAGATCGCTGCATCCGTCAGGGGTCTCCTTTGGAACTTCAAAGAGCCATGTGTACTCCTGCCATGGATAAAGCAATTGAGAATGTCCAGCATCATTGGAAATTGTAAGCAAATTATTACTACAGTGTGTGCAAGGGGTTGTAACTGCACCAAGTAGTAAAGTATTCTACAGTATAAAGGGCAGGGCTGGATCCCTCAACCCCAGACAAAGTGAGGTAAAATGACTGGAGAAGTATTATTTACTGTAAAGAACTCAAATGATGTCATATTTACACATCAATCTGTGAATATGACTGTGAGTGATTAAGTGCTACATCAATTCCTCCAGGGATGGATTAGCTTTCTTTTTTTACTTTTCAATAGCCTGCTTAATGAAGTAGCAATAATTAAAACTGCATTCCTAGTGCAGCAGTTTATTTTTTACAGATATCAGGTCTTTGTTTCAGAAAATCTACCTGTGCCCAGGACCCATGTAGAATTGCAGGATACTTAACCAGTTAAAGGGCTGGGAATGTTATGGCCTGATTCTACAAATAACAGCAAATTAATACAGTAATGTCAATTCAGCTGTGAACAACTGAATACATCACCTTCCATTCCCCCGACAGATGGCATAATGGGAACTATTCACAAACGGTGAAGAGGACCGGGTATGTCATGTGACTACACGATGAAATGAAACTAAATGAAAGAGTCACATAGTTTCAAAGGTTATTGCAACTTACAAATACAAGACAACATAACAAAAAAAAAAAAAAAAAAAAAAAAAAAAAAAAAAAAAAAAAAAAAAAAAAAAAAAAAAGAAGAAGGAAAAGAAAAATACAATTTTCCACTGAAAATCACTTTTTGCCTCTCAGTCACTGAAAGGGTTAACACCACAGCGGTCTGTATAAGACTAACTGTTTAAGGCACAGAAATTGTATTGAATATATTAAACAAAACTAACCAATAAATTGGCTGGTTAACATTGCACAGTCGGTGTATCCAATGAGAGAGCAGACAAAGGACTTTGTTATGGAAAGGAGCACTTCCTTTATGGAAAGGAGCACTTCCTTTTAAGAAAACTACTGTTAATATTGGCAAGGCAGTTCCTTCCTATACTGTACTTATATACTTCTAAAATACTATACTTTTTTTTTCTACGACATTTTGTTTTTGGAAGCACAGATTGAATATTATAGTAAATGCATTTGAGACATTTTTCACTTATTTGGTGTTACTGTTCCATGTAATGAATCATGAATACTATAATGGAATGCTATATCAGAAAGCGATAAAAGATTTCAGGAAAAGGTTTGGATAGAAAATGAAAACACTGCTTTTCTAAGCTTGCTGTAGAACAACACATGCTATCTTAAGAATCTTTAGCTGAATTAACATTAGCAGAAAATGTAGAAAAAGGTGCACAGTTTGCCCAGGCCTAGTAATACAAAGTAGCCAAACAGAAGTTAACATTTACATTAATGAAAGAAAACATCTGATTGGTTGCAGTGTTTCTAGGTACAGGAAAATTTTACTTTTTACTTACTAACATAGTTTCAAGTGAAATCACTACAAGTGAAATATACATGAACAAAATGTTACAGATTAAGTTGTGTAATCATTGCCCCTCCTTTTTATCCAACCACTCAGCCAACAGATAAGCAAGTTAAAACTGGGTTTAGGTAGACTAGGCAGGTTTCACGCACTTAGGCTCTTAATTAATATTAAAACCCTAGGATCCCTCCTCAATTAGATGGTGGCAGTTGCAGTTCTAGAACCCCTAGGATCCCCTGGATTGGATGGTGGCAGTTGCAGTTCTAGAACCCCTAGGATCCCCTGGATTGGATGGTGGCAGTTGCAGTCCCAGATCCCCCAAGGTTCCCTCCTCTGATTAGATAGTGGCAGTTGCAGCTCCAAGACCCTTAGGATCCCCTCCATCTCCCCCACTATAGCGAGGTGGCAGTTTTAGTTCCAGTTGCCTATTCCTCTTCTAAATTCTCAAGTGAAAATGTCCCAAAGTGTTGCCAATGCCTCTAGCAATTAGGGGTACATTTTCCTTTGCAATAACTGCTTACTGAGGTAGATTTTTGAGAGTCTCCAGTAACACTTTGCTATCTGCTAGATGACCTCATGTCATCCCATATACATGGATATTTACAATGTAATGTTAGAAATTGTCTGTAAATCCACATACAATGAATACACCAGCTACAGTCTAACACAGCAGCTTATGAAGCCCTTATATAAAGTGCATAGTACTCTAGGGCAGTTTGGAAGTTACCCCTTCACATTCATTAAAATCTTTAGGAAAGTCGCCCATTTGTGGACATTTAAAGCTTGTATAAAAAGGTGTTGCTGATATACACAGAATGTACACACAGGCAAAGACCAACTGTGATCATTTCTGGATATTACAGTTAAAGGAGCAGTGACTAGAGAGGCATAGTATGGCACTTCCTTTCCAGTATTTCTGGAGCACTGTCTGACTACATTTTTTTTTAAAATTTAACAGATAAAAGACTGCTGCAAAGACAAATCGCTATAAAATGGGAATTTAACTTTAAACACATTTAACAGTACTATGGAGAAATAACTCATGTTGATACACAACTGGTGTTACTGGTCCTTTAAATAAAAGGGCTGACCTAACCAGTTTATACAAGGCTGTGTACACAAGGGCATTTTATGCACAACTGCAACTCTCCAGGCACTGCTGGATTTTAACGAGAGACCCAAGCCAAAGCGCAGCCTGAACAGTCTTCTCTCTCTCTTAGTCAAGGATGTAAGGAGTGGGGATTAGTGGGAAAAATTCCAACTACCCTCAAAATCCTTTTAGAAATATTCAGATGTTGAACCTGGAATGGTCAGTTAGTGGGTGTGGCCTAATGCTCCAAGCATTGTGTTCAGTACAGCCTCCAAGTAAGACTGCACTACAGTTCACATCATGCCCTCAACACTTTGTAACAGGATATCGGCTGTAGTGTTGATGGTAGACATACACGATTTAGGAAATAAAAAGCTTATGCCTGAAGATGATCGGGGGGGGGGGAGATCTACAGCCCCCTGGATTAATTCTTCTAGATCAGGGGTCTCAAACTCAATTTACCCGGGGGCCGCTGGAGGTAGAGTCTGGGCCGCCGAAAACAACAGATTAAAAACAATACATGGCCCTGCATGGTTTTGTAGGGTAATATGTAGCTCTGCTGGGTGATTTGCATCTGCTGGGGAAATACGCGGGTCAGCGGGGCAATGTGCAGCTCTGCGGATCAATGTGCGGGTCAGCGGGGCAATGTGCAGCTCTGTGGGACAATGTACGGCTTTATGGGCTACTGACGCATCTGCATTTTTTAAAAATTATAATTGAGGGTAA
>WMED01011270.1:2301-15346 GCA_019650415.1 Pipa parva | reverse complement strand
TCAGATTATATACAATTTGTAATGTATACTGGTCAACAGCGATTTGCTGTTTTATTTTTGTAAACTGACTATTTATAAATATAGTCATAGAAAAACAAACGTAATAATAACGGGGGTATTTATAAAGAATTTTAATGATTTACAACTAATTTTCATAAAAAAGAAAATTCATAAAAAGTGGCTTTCGATTGGGTGGTAAAAGCTTTTTTAATAGGCGATACTTTGTCCAGCATTAAGTGGTCAAAATAAACTTTCGAGTTTTATAAATATCTGTGTGTATGTGTTAAAAAACGGGGCACATTTTCCAAAGTTGAACAGGTTTTTTACTAGTAAAAGTAGGAGAAACAGTCTATATTTAACAATATCACTGTTATCTCCTATTTACTAAACTGTACAAAAACCATTTTATCTCCCAAAAGAATTCTCCACCCTCAAGCTGGCATAACCCATTATTCCCTATGGAGATGGTCCTGTCATTTAGCCTAAATCAGGGTCTGGAAACCTTTGCACAGGAGAGAGCTATTTTGATTCCTCCTCCACTGGGAAAAAATGTTTGCGGAGCCACAAAGGGGGAGAAGTGCATGCTCTCGATCACATCACCTGCCGACATCCTATCAGAAGAAGTGTCAGAGGTCATGGGCGAAGGGAGGGAAATGTGCTCAGAGCCACAACAAGGCAGCTGAAGGGCCACATGCTGCTTGGGAGCCGCACTGTGCTGACCCCTGGCCTAAGTCAAAGCTAATGCTCCATTGAAAAGAGACATCAGTATTGATCTGTAATGGAAGGAAACCTCATAGAAAAACATTGCAAAGTGTGTTCCTGTTAACAATTTATTTCAATGGAGAAATATTTTTTATTGATCCTTTGTAAATCAGGGAAATTGAATAGTACAGGGAAACACAAAATGACAGCAAAAGGGGTGAAATCAATTGATATGGTCAAATCGGTCTTAGTATATTTGCTGCCAGCAATTGCCATCATGTGCTTCCCTTAGAAATCATACAATGAAAATGCTGAAACAACAATCTGAATCCAAAGCATTAATTTGAACAACCCAAAGCGTTAATCTGAATCCAAAGCGTTAATCTGAATCCAAAGCGTTCATCTGAATCCAAAGAATTAATCTGAATCCAAAGCGTTCATCTGAATCCAAAGCGTTCATCTGAATCCAAAGAATTAATCTGAATCCAAAGCGTTAATCTGAATCCAAAGAATTAATCTGAATCCAAAGAATTAATCTGAATCCAAAGCGTTCATCTGAATCCAAAGCATTAATCTGAATCCAAAGCGTTCATCTGAATCCAAAACGTTTATCTGAATCCAAAAAGTTCATCTGAATCCAAAGCGTTAATCTGAATCCAAAGCGTTCATCTGAATCCAAAGAATTAATCTGAATCCAAAGCGTTCATCTGAATCCAAAGCGTTCATCTGAATCCAAAGAATTAATCTGAATCCAAAGCGTTAATCTGAATCCAAAGCGTTAATCTGAATCCAAAGAATTTATCTGAATCCAAAACGTTCATCTGAGTCCAAAGCGTTCATCTGAATCCAAAGCGTTCATCTGAATCCAAAGCATTAATCTGAATCCAAAGCATTAATCTGAATCCAAAACGTTCATCTGAATCCAAAGCGTTTATCTGAATCCAAAGCGTTCATCTGAATCCAAAGCGTTAATCTGAATCCAAAGCGTTCATCTGAATCCAAAACGTTCATCTGAATCCAAAGCGTTCATCTGAATCCAAAGCGTTAATCTGAATCCAAAGCGTTAATCTGAATCCAAAGCGTTCATCTGAATCCAAAGCTAAGGTTTCTTTAGCCAAAAGCACTGTCACATTTAACAGTAGTGCAGTAGTATATGTACCAGCACTCAGCACGATGATAATTATCTTCCTAAACCAGGTTTGCCTTTTTATTGAAAGCATTAAGTAATCAGAATCACAGTGAGTTTACTTATTTCATCAGACAGGAGGTACCAGAGGAGTGTACCAAAAACTAGGGCTGAATGGCTTCTTTAAACATCCCTTAAAACAGGCAAGAATGATGTGATGGTGATGATAATAATGTATTTTAATCTTTTTATCTTTTAATGCAGCCCTGTAGTTAAGAGAAGTCCAGACATCACAAAGTCACCTCTCACCAAATCAGAACAGCTTCTCAGAATAGATGATCACGACTTCACTATGAGACCAGGATTTGGGGGTATGTGACCATAATGAGACTGAACTGAATGTTTATTACAAGAACAGAAACACCAAAAATTGAAAATGCCTCAGATGCATTTATAATTATTACCTATTCATCCAGTGCTTCCAAAAATACTAACAAATAACTATTTACTTTAAAAGCTGAGTTTAGTGCACACTTCCTGTACATGCTTTATGTAAGGCTGGGTTCACACGAGTGTATGAGGTGCAGCACATCACACGCTCATGTGAAAAAAAAAATACGGTTCAGTGAAAGCCGATGATACTTACCTAGTTCCGGACACACCAACGTATAATGCGCATACTCTGGGTCTGGAACGCTGTGTGTCGCATTTTGGCTCGCATATATACGCCGCACCCAAAATGCGACACACAGGAAGTGATGTGAACGCCAAGGGAGCGTTCACACTGCCGTTGGTCAGTACAATAGAAAAATATGCTTGGCATATTTTTCTTTTCACATGAGCATATGATGCGCTGCGCAACCTAGCCTAAAGCACCATAGAAAGACAATGGGATTAAATAAAGTCTGTTTAACAACATGGCAGTAATCAGTAAAAATTAGAACAGACAAAAAGTAATACAATTCATGAATTTAGTCTCAAAGATAACATTTTTACAAGATCTTTATTTGAAAAACTGCCATGCCAATCCAAATTGGTATATTGATTTTTTTTTTGTGTTAATGGCCCTTTAAGGTAATTTTATTTTTCAATTTGAAATGACATACTCGCGTTATGAAATGAAACAACAAAATGACTAACCTGTTGCCCACTATGTGGCATAGTCAGTTGGTCAGTAGTAGTGTGTAGCTCTGCAATTTTCAAGTTCCTTTCTCTCACCCATCCTTTCTCCATATTGTGGTACCCCAACCTTAAGGGGAACTATAGTCAGATTACACCTGTGATATGCAGTACTATACCTTAGTGCAGGGGTCGGCAAAGTGCAGCTCGTGAGTCACATGCGGCTCTTTAACCGCCTTGCTGTGGCTCGGAGCGCACCTCTGAAGCCCCACCCATGACCTCCGATGGCTCTTCTGATTGGCCGTTGGCAGGTCATGTGGTCGGGAGAGTGCGCTCCTCCCCCTTTGCAGCTCCCAAAATAGTTGTCGCCACTGGAGAAGGCAGCGAAATGGCTCTCTTCTCATGGCAGTTTGCCGACCCCTGCCTTAGTGAGAAGCATTTCTCTCCAGTAGTTGTTTTATGTGACGCAGAATGATTGAGTAGGTAGCCCTGAAAAAATATTGCACCAGGAAATGTGTGTGTGATGTGTACCGGCCACTTTTCCATAAAAAGGTAACCCCTCCCCAGGTCATTTTTGCCCTACTTACTACTTAACACCTGTGCACAAGTTAGCTTATCGTCTGTAATCTCCTGCATTCCAAATGTAAACAATGAGGCCAAAAGGTAAGCACACTGCTTAACCAATAGCAGTCAAGCAGCTTTTTCTTCTCGCGTTACCTAACTTGGAAGGGGGAGGGGACAAATTATCAGCTTTCAGGAATACAAATGGCAAGTATTATTTCTTCATTAAACTTTTTTTTAACTATTTGTGTCAGCAATTGGCTTAGTATAAAGGAGTTTTGTATGTTTGTGTGCAGCTATATCAGCACTATAGTGCCCCTTTAACTTTTCAGATACTGTGTTGTCCTACAACATCCCCCATTCCCCATACTACGCTACTCCACAACACCCTCCCATTCTGTGCAGCCGCCACAATCCCCCTCCTATGAACCCAGACAGAGCCAGGCCAGGGAAGAGGTAGGTAAGGACAGGGAAAAGAAGGTGGGGAGCACCAAGATAGTGCCACCCCTCAAGCAGTGCCCTAGGTTGCCTACCCTGCCTAAGCCTCAGCCAGGCTCTGGGCGGGTACTTTGTGACAATCTATGTCACACACAGATAGGAGAAGAGAGCTGCAGCAGGGAGACTTTCATCTCACAATCCTGGGTATAGGATTGTGAGATGAAAGCTGATTTTGCCTTTTTGCCTTAGCACAGTTTTGGGCGAAATTTATTAAAATCGTAAATATTACCAAAATCGCGATATCAAACGATCTTTACCGATATCGTGACATCGTAATTTTGACGATATTGCGATATCTGATTTTCCAGCGATATCATGGCTCTTTGCCATTGAAATCAATGGTTTAAACATTTTATTCAAATTTCGCTATCGCGATATCAATATTACCAATATCGCGATATCAATAAACTTGCGACATCGCAACATTGACAATATCGATATTGCGATATCGGTAAAAATCGTTCGATATAGCGATTTAGTGATTTACGATTTTAATACATTTTGCCCCGTGTACTGTTGCTGGGCACATTTAGCTATAGTTCCCTGTTAATCAGCAGTGTGTTGCGCACTGTGCTTAGTCAGCAATCAGTTTAACTACTCTATGCATATCCCATATTGCAGGTGACTATATTGTGAAACATGACACTTTAGTGACAGTTCAGGAAGCCCAATAACAATGAGCCCAAAATATTACTGATATTGTATTAATGTCATACCCTATTGTTCCTGGGCTATGGAATATGACGGCACATTATAAATAAAGTTTATTAATAATTATATCTAATAACAATCTCAGATGTTGCAGATGACTGGAAATCTCTGAGAACTTACTCCCTTTCAGATAAAGGACCAGTAAACAATGATTTATCTCTTCTCATATACACATCAGTCTGGACTGTGGCAGATTCAAATGATTAGATTTTTGTACTGAGGTGAGTGTTTGTGGAGGGGGACTATATGGCCCATTCTAATAATTAAAAATCTTGACAGAATGTATATTCTTTCTCCAGCTTTTCTTTCCTCCACCACATTTTTCTCCAGTGAACATTTTTCATACATTTTGTATTTCCTTTAAAATTTCACCAGGCAAATCCTTTTTAATCTGTTCTTTTTTCCAGACACATTTCCCTTAATCCTTTCTTTTCCTTCAATATCCCTTTCGCCACCGGCCATTTGTGATAGGCTCGCCAGTACATTGCTTCTAAGTGTATGCATATGCCCTATACTTCTTTAACCTATTTACATTTTGATGTACTGTACTAATGTAGTACAGTACATCAAATGCCGTTTCTTCTAAACGGCTGCCTAGATCCTAAAGTGTAAATCTTTCACAAAACTTAATGTAGAATAATGTTTTCACATTTTTAAATATAATATTTGTTTAAAGGGTAATGGCAGAGAGTGTTGGGCCTTTAAAATCAGGGAATATGCTTGTTGCAGAAGATGCTGACAAGGCATGTGTGCTTAGTTCCTTCTTTTCCTCAGTATTTACAACTAAGCAAACCCATGTGTGCATTTGCGACAATTTGCCCCTTCTCTAATTTCTCTTATAGCATATTTGGCTGTTATGGTTGTATGCGTGTCTATACACCACCGTTACTATTCACCTAACTATACCTAACAATGCACAGAGAGGACTATGTGACCAAATGCTGTTTAGTGAATAAGTAGATTTGAGGTTACAACAATGTGGGTGAACTAACAAATTCAACTGGAAAATGCACTTTTTGAAGAATAACCCCCTAAGGTGAAAAAAGACCTGGGCCCGTATAGGACTACTTAGAGAATTGAATTTACCAAAACCCTACATAGCTAAGGTGATCGCCAAGTATTTTTCCTGAACATTCATAAACTAGTTGACAATTCTACTTAGTATGGAGATTATGGCACAAAACAATTCCCAAGTAGGGTTGTCACTTTTTTTGATGTATAAAAGAGGGAATAATACCTTGACTTTACCCACCACAAAATATTTCTGCTACTAACTCTAACTGGGGTTGTTTAAAGCAAAAACTACATGGAAAAAGAGATAGAAATAATGTATGCACATTTGTAGAGTTCTATGAACAAATGCTTTCTATAACATACCCACACTATGTGCTAAGAGCAATATACTTTATTGCAGTGGCCCCTTATAATGCCAGAGGACAGTGCTGCAGTGCACCAGTGGTCACAAATGGCATGCCCAAAACAGTGTTCAAGTAGCATTCACAGACATTCCAAATACAGCTCAGCAGTGGCCCCCAAATGACATGCAATACTGTGCAGAGGTAGTGCCAAAATGGCATGCCAATACAGTAGAGCAGTGGCCCTACAAAATAAAATACCAGTACAGTGCAGCAGTAGCCCATATAGTGGGTTGCCCTTGGTCACTGATAGAGCTCCTGCAGTCAGAATATACTGTATAATAGAGCAGTATTCCGACTCCATTCATCACTCTCTTTCAGTAGAGATAGGTCGATAACACTATACTTCTTCACATGGTGGAAGGAGAAGTTAGGGCAGGAAGAGATCTCCAGTGTTGATAGATTCCTGCATTATGGCCATGATTAATTATTATGAGTGACCATGACTATGATTAAGTTCTCTATGGCGTGAAACGCGTAATATGTGTGATTTGAGGCTGTCTCCTGTCTTTTTTTAATGAGTTGAAATAAAGAGTACGCTTTTATCTGGATATTAGATGTGCTTGATCACTTTTTGCATCAAAAATAAATTTCTAAACCTGCAACTCAAGTCTTAAATCAAATATTCCTGATTCCATGATAGGTGAAAATTTACTATCCTTTGCTTTTTTCTTTAAAGGAGAACTCCTGGCTCATTGCTTCTTAGTATGATTCTTAAGCAAGAAACTACTAATAGGTCTTTTATGCACTGCTTCCTGCTCTCTCCAGTTGGTCGATTTCTGATGTAAAACTGCTACTACAGTTTTACTGGAGCTCTTGCACCATTTTGTGGGTGCATGCGTAAAGGGGCCAGGATTAGGGGGGTGCAATAAATCTTAACTTTCTGAGTCGCGGCCTCTTCACCTCCTCCCCTCTCTCTCCTTCCCAATTACAGAAATTAAAATATCACGAATTTGTAGCCACTTCTTCAACGATACCTGGTTTATGATTCTGTAACACTCAGGCCTCCTTTTCTGTTTAGTCCCAACTGCATGCAAAGGAATCAGTCCATAGCGATGTGCTTGTGTCCAACAGATCCTCTTTATTGGTTCCATATACATCCCTCACAGTACATGCAATTTTCTTATGGCCCAGATCACCATCAATGGGGTACGTCTTTCTCTCTACCTGGCTCCAAGGGTGCCCTGCCCGCTGTAGATCTATCCTCTGAGTGGTTCACTTACATGGGCATCTTGTAGCTCCCACTCCCTCCCATTGGAGCTAATTCCATGCGTGATCTCTCCAGCTACTGCCACTCTCACTCACGCATTTCCTGTTCCAGGACTCCTTTATTTCCTTTTTGGGATATTACTCCTCCACTACCCCTAACCGGGAATAATAAGGCTGCTCTTGAGGGAACACTCCCATCTATTCACCACTAGGTGGTGCTATCCCACCTCACACACGGAATTACAACACATAAGCCCCCTCTTTGTCCCTGACACATTCCACACACTGCTCTAGTAAGGGTCATCACATTTTCTGTACCCCCTTACACATGCACATGTAATTCAGCTATTTATCAAGCACTGGAGTCTGTTAAAGTAGTGAATTCAGCAGAATGCACTGCTCTGAATTCGCTCGTTCGACTTTGTCTAATCAAATAGATGTAAAATTCACTTAATAAAGTTAGCAGAACATTGCTAGGATGAAGTCATTGCAGTTGAATGGTTTGACCCACTATGCACCCAATACTGTTTGACTGAATCTGCTGCATTATGTTAGAAACTGTTGCCTTGGCATCTATGGGAATCTAATGCTTTGTGAATAAGGATTAGAGAATTTGGAGCAAAGGGACCTGAAGTGACAAGAATATACTTTGACAGTCAAATTTGCACTTTCATGAATAAGCCCTATCTTTGTTTGCCTGCTTACAACGGCAAGATTAGGCACTGCCATTTTAGTAACTTATTAAAGTATATAAAGCTATTTTCATTGACATTATTTGAGTAAAATATAATTATATTTGATTTTTTTACAGGTCCTGCAATCCCTGTTGGGGTGGATGTTCAAGTGGAAAGTTTAGACAGTATTTCAGAGGTTGATATGGTGGGTCATATTTTGTCTATCTTTTTTTTCACCAAATTTGTGCATGAAAGAATCATTTTATTCTTATAAGGTGTTTTAAAATGGAAAACAACTATTTAGTCTGAAATATACCTGTTGCAAATCAAAGCAACAGAATATAAGTGGACAATTGTCTTTTTTAAACATATAAACATAACTCATAGCAGTATCGTTATCTGATCTTCTAGAAAGGGGAGCCAACAACAGTAATTACTTAATTGTCAAGTTAATATCTATGGATCAGCCACACGGCAACTCAGGAGAACATTCTGCTACAAAACTACAAGTTCTGTGAAGTAGGACATTATATATATATATATTCTAGGAACTACTGTATTTGCTGGCGTATAAGACTACTTTTTAACTCCTGAAAATCATCTGAAAAGTTGGGGGTCATCTTATACACCGGGTATCACTTTTTTCTCTCCTTATCTAGCTCCTCCGTTACCCGGCTGTCTGTGCTGAGCACTACAGCATTCCTCCCCCAACATTGATGTAACTTCCTGTGAGCGACAGGAAGTTTAATCAATGCTGGGGAGAGGAAATGCTATAGCGCTCAGCACAGACAGTTGGGAAACAGAGGAGCTAGGTAGGGAGAGATAAATAATTTTGGAGACAGGGGGGGCTGGGCAGGCAGGGAGAGCTGACCAATCCAAGCAGGATTTGCCTTGGAACAGGGGTAGTCTTATATGGCGAGTATATCCCAAACTCTATATTTTAACTGGAAAAGTTATAGGTCGTCTTATACGCCCAGTCGTCTTATACGCCAGCAAATACGGTATTTATTGTTTTAGAACTTTAAACAGGGAGATAAAACAACATTACGGCACTAGCATACACTAATGTATTAGTACATCGTGTAAATTGTGCTTACATTGGAATATTCAATGAAAACATTTAGAATTCAAGAGTCCGGGATGTCTGGATTTATTTCTAGCCAATGAGACCATATTTTAAAAAATGTTTTCTCTACACCCTCTTGCCTCATAGGTTAATTTGATTAAAGATAGGTTTTTGTTCACTAGCTGGATCCAATCATTGAGACATAGTTTTTGGGGTCTCATCCAGTGTAGCACAATGTTTTTCTTCCCATAGGACATTAGAGATTTGTATAGGTTTCTAGTACTGTTTAATGTGAGGCAATCATCTATTATTCCAATAGACAATTCATAGGTGATAGGATATTTGGGAGAACTAATTTCTCCTCTAGATATTTATTAATCTCTCTCCAGCATTTCAACACTACTGGACAAGTCCATACTAAATGAAAAAAATTAGCATTTTTTCACCGCATTTTGGGTAGTTTGCTGTACTTTGTTTCTGCACATGGTGTAGTTGCAGAGGAGTTAGATATCTTTGGTGTAAGATTTTTAGCTTAATCAGTCTATCTCTATTGGATATCAGAAAGGGGTATGCTTTATCTGTTGCTTCCTCCCATTCTTCCCAAGTTAACTGTGCAATGTGTGTTTGACATAATTGACAGGAGGCGTGGAAAGGAGCTGGTGCAAAGCTTTTTAGCTTCTGGTATATTCATGAAATTAGTTTTGAGGATTGAGTTTCCCTTAATATTGTTTCTACTGGGAAGTTGTGTATTTGAGTTGGAAATCTTTCCCACTGTGCCACACAAGCATGTCTTAGTTGTAGGTACTTAAATAACGTTATTGGTCTGCCCCCAGTGTTTTCTTGGATTTGTGTTAGACTAGGGAAGTTATTAAAGGCAGTTCATGTTTCAATTGTTTTGAGGTCTCTGTTGGCCCAGTATTGGCAGTCTGGAATGGTCATTAGCTCTGGAAGGTTGGAGTTGTTCCATAGTGGGGTGTATCTTGAGTAGTATGGTTTAGGGCAGGCATGTCAAACTCAGGGTACCCCAAGGGCCACATGAGTAACAAGAGGTTGTTGCGAGGGCTGCACACAGCAGCTAATGTCACACACGTATTTTAACAGCAGTCATGAAAACAAGATATGAAGTAGTAATATGTAACAGCAACATTTATTTACAGTGCGCAACAGCAACTAATATATTTAACAAAAATACAGCAATTAAAAACTAAACATTTATTTGCTATCATTTTTTTCAATCATTTTTAGTGTTTTATCCTTCTTGGCCTGTCTCAAGAAGCCCAGGATTCCTGGCCTGTGTTGTTTCTGTTCAGGTGCTGAGCGTCTGTTTCCTCCTTGACTCCACTCTGATGCCCTGTGTGCCGCCCCTTTATTTATTTATCTTTTTAATTATTATTTTTTTATTTTTTTGTTTTTTCTTTGCCCCCTATCAGTGACTCTAAGATCGGGGGGGGGGGGCTGACAGGCTGTGGTGGGGGTTCCTTTGGAGCTCTGACTCTTGTCTCTTTGGGCTCCCTGTGGTGTGTCTCTCCTCCCCCACTTGTGACTGTCTCTGCCTGCAGTGCCCTGGGTCTGTTCTGGCCTGGCCTCCCCTTGAGCCCTGTGTTAGTCTCTTACCAGCTCCCTTGGATGTTGCTGGGACCAGGTCTCTCTTTGCAGCAGGCTCTCTCCTTACCCTGCTGTCAGCTGGCCTGTCCTCCCTGCTGTTCTCCTTGATCGCGCCTCTGCCGAGTCATGTGACCTGTTCCTCCTCATGCCGGTGCATGTAGGGCTTGGGCTCAGACGCTCTGGGGGCCTGGATCATCAGTGCTTTCTTGTGGCAGCAGGGCTGTAAGCTGATCCTGGAGCCGATCATCGCCTTTCTGTTCACCTGCCTGCCTCCGCGCTGTCAGCAGCTCTTCCAGGAATCTTTCTGCCACAGTTAGTACAGGTTCCCATTTTGGACCGCTCCTTCACTGTCTCCATCTTTCTGGTGTCCTTGCCCACCTTCTATTTGCTTTACCCACAACCCCTTCACCTTCCTCTTTCCTGTTCCCATCCCCTCCCAGTCATATCCGCCCTCCCTTAGTAGCTCCGGGCTCCCTTCTGCGGCCCGCACAAAAGTCTCAAACTTTGTCTCTAAACTTTAGACTTTTGTGTGGGCTGCAGATATGCCTGTAAAGGGACGCATGTTGGACATGCCTGGTTTAGTTGATTTTGATATTTTAAGAATTGTCTTCCAGGCTAGGTAGGGAGTTTTGATGGTGTCTGGAATTGATGGTATATCTTTCAGTTTGTGGTATGGGCAATTAGATAATGCTTCTATTGAGACAAGGATTATGGGGTGTAGCACTGTGAGTGGGTTGTCTGTATCTGGACAGAACCAATTATGTATAAATTGTAGTTGTGAGGCTAAATAGTTATTTTTGAAGATCTGGCATTTCCAGTCCACCTGTATTTACCAGTTTTTTCCCATGCTATTCTGGGTTGTTTATTTTCCCATATGAAGGAGGATATATGACCTTTTATTTTAAGAAATTATTTTTTTTTCTGTATAAATATTGGACAGTTGTGAAAGACTTATATCATTTTTGGCAGATATATCATCTTAAATAAGGATATTCTCCCCCAGACTGTGAGGGGCAACTTTTCCCATGTTTCTTTGATTATTGGGTTACAAATTGTTGTGTGTGCTGTAACTTTTAAGATCACAATGCATGTTTATCCCAAGATATTTTATTTTGTTTATTATTGGGATGTTATATTGATTTTTTGCGTAGTTTGTTTCTTAGGTTAGTGGCAGCAGTGCTGATCTGGACCAGTTTACTCTTAGCCCAGCCATGTGTTCTAAAATTTGTTAATGATGGACAGTACATGTGACATTGATTCATTTGGGTTTGCAAGAAATAATAATGTATCATCTGCACCTAAAGCAAGTTTCTCTTCAATATGCTTAATCCCAAACCCTTGAATATTGGGGGAGGAACGGATCATGATTGCCAATGCAAAGAGAAGTGGAGAGAGAGGGCACACCTATCAGGTGCTTCTCTTTAGTTCAGTTTTGGCTGATAGGATATTATTTACTTTAATGAATAATAAATTACAAAATAGTAGCACTAAAATACACAGTGACAACAAGTAAATATTAAAAGTCCAATGAAGTAGTGCAGTATCCACTTCTCAGAAAACCAAATCATGCAAAACAACCTAGAAAAAGAAAAAGCGCACAAAAAAAGACACCTAAATGTCATCAAAAAATAAATAAATGATAGAAATGTAAATAAAGCCCTCTGAATGGACAGGCAAAAAAATGTGAAAAGTGGAAGCAATGAAAAACCACCTCTTCTGTGAAAAAAACAGACAGCACTTGGCTGATGTTATTGGAGAGGCTCACCATATAATAATGAAGAATCAGCAATATTAAATTATCTATAGTTCAGATGTTCAACGACTCCAAAACCACCAATGTCATGGGCATGTATTAAGAAGTGAGCATTCATGAACATTCCCCATTAAAAGACAGGAAAACACTTCATAGTGTAAAATCGTTATTTATTCCAACCATCAGGAGATAACTCCTGATTAAGCTGCAACATAAGACATTAGCAACGAAACGCGTAGAGAAGTGACCGGTTGTACATGATAAGTCCTTTACTCATTTATTTTCTCTTTCTTTTGTTGGCCCTACTGTTTTTAGAACAAGCTTCTGTTTTACCCAGGAAAAACTCTGTAATGCTAAGAACCATTACTTAGAAGCTAGTGCTGCTGAGAGTCACATATTATGGATACACATTCAATGTAGAGTTGCCCCATGGGCAGATGAGTTTCAGGGTGCCCTTCATAGTGGTGGGCACACTCGGTAGTTGAACTTAAAGGAGAATTATAGCTTTAAATACTATATAGCTGATAGTGCCCAACATCAGTACACTAACTGTACTGAGGCACATTACAACTTTCATCTCACGATTCTATGCTTTAGATTGTGAGA
>WMED01011269.1:0-12054 GCA_019650415.1 Pipa parva | reverse complement strand
AAAAAAAATAGCTCGTATATAGTCTCAGTTCTTTCCCTGACTGTTCTCTTTTCCCTACTGCAGTTGTTGTAGCTCTTCATAGTATTTTTTTTTTTTTTACTCTTTTTGTAGGCATCAAGTGCAACATTTTTGCTTGAAAACCAAACAGCTTTTATATTTATTTCACAGATGTAAGGCCACACAAGAAAGTTGACTACAGGTTATTTTTGGAGTTGTCCCACAAGTGGATACTTTCTTCTTAGCATTTTTGTTCTTCAGCTATGGAACAGAAGCTGAAAAATAGCTATTGGCTGGATAGCTCTGGGCATGTGCTGTCCTTTTCACTCAGACTGGGGAAGCAGGGTGGTGGAAGGACATGGCTGTGGTGGGGATGTGGCTATGCCCTGTGCTGCCAGGGATGCCACAAATGAAATTAAAATGACTAGGTAGGAGAAGTTTAAATAAAAAGAATAAGAGAAAATGCCAACATTTTATTTGTTACATCACAAGAACACCTTCAGTGCATCAGAAATATAGGGGTCTATAAGCAGGTGCACATGCCCCAGTTAGTTAGGTTTGTTTTGGCATATTTATATAATAGCTACAGAGGATGTGACGGTTGCAAAGATCTTAACAATTGTAAAGGCCTTTGACATTATTTTTGGTAATTGTTTTACATACCTTATTTTCATGGAACAATGCGTGAATTCATGTATTGGTTTTCTTTTGTTAATACAGGAGCTCTGTAGTTTTTTTTTTTTTTTTTTTTTTTTAACAGAGGCTAGGAATTCCACTTTAATTGGTTATTTTTGTAGGGTAATCTATACTAACATCCATGTTTGTAACTGAAATAGTTAAAATATTGCATACATTTTAGAAAGCATCTTTAATAAGGCCTTTCTGTAGCACTTCCAATCCCCAGTTTATCATTAGCTGTGCTCTGCTTGTTAAAATGTTCAGTGTGACTGATTGTATCCACTTAGATGCAACCTGACCTTACAAGAGGTAAAGGTGTCAGACTAACTGCTGCAAAATTTCCTCACCCCACAAAATAAGTAAATAAATTAGGAAGTATAACAGACATCAAATCAGTTTGCATAGTAACTTACAACTTAATTTCAGTAGTACTAGAACAATATTATGAACCTTTATTGTAATGTGCACTTGTAAAGAATACTAAAGGTACCACTGAGCGTTTTCCCACATATGCTAGGAAAAATTGCTCCTTTTCCACTGTGATTCAGGTTAGCCATTGTTACCCCCCTTCCCCCATTCTTCAGTACTATGCCCAGACAGACGCAAGCTTCATTCTGTAGCATTTCACTGTACTTTTTACAAATGTTCCCCCTATTCAATTCCAGATGGGGTGTCCTTTTTTCTCACCCACGAGATTATACTCCTGTCTGCACCACTGAACTGGGAAGGGCTGTAAAACTGGCACCAGAGTTCAAAAAACGCAATGTTCGAATGATTGCCCTATCAATAGATTCAGTTGAAGATCACCTGGGCTGGAGCAAGGTATTGTACAGTACTAAGTGATCCTGATTGGCTCCATTCTAAATCTAATCAGCCAATACTGTTATCACCTTTTACCTTTGTTTCTTTCCTATATGCTTGTGTTGGCAATGCTAGGCTCTTTTGCTTCTCTCATTTTCTGTTTGTTTCTCACCTGCTCTCCCATGCTTCTGCAATAGGAGAAGGAAGTGGAAAGGAATTTATTTAAATAATGCAGTGTTTCTGAATTGTTAGGACAACTGTGTAGAAGTGGGTGAGGCAATATAAATCATTAAATGGATGTTCAAAACGTATGGAATCCTTTGTCTCTGATAACTTGTATAACTTTGTAAATATTCTTTCTAACCGTAAAAAACAAATAGATGTGTAATGTGGACATTAGTTAAAAATTTGCAATAATATTTTTTAAACCAGTTTGGGGGAAGTGCATAGTATTGGTAATGCACTAAAACAGTGGTTCTCAACCTTGTTATTGCAGTGACCCTTTAGTACAATTCCTCGTGATTTGTAGACCACCATTAATTAATTATTATTGGGTCGACCCCATTCAAACCCTATATTTATGATCTTACGCGACCCCTGGCAAATCGTCATTTGACCCCGACGGGGTCGCAATCCACAGGTTGAGAACCACTGCACTAGAAAAAGGTGCTTAAACTTTATCTGCTACTCCCTAACCTTTTTGTCTAACTGTCCTTTTAGGATATTAATTCCTATAATTGTGATGAGCCAACCGAGACGCTACCCTTTCCTATTATTGCAGATCCCAAACGGGATCTGGCTGTGAAACTTGGTATGCTGGATCCTGATGAGAAGGACTTGGAAGGAATGCCAGTGACGGCACGATGTGTGAGTATCTAAAGCCTCAGTTTCATACAAATATTTGAGCCTTTTATTTAGAACTGAAAAGTAGGGCAATAATCTGTTCTCTTCTTCCATTTTAGGTCTTTATTATTGGTCCTGATAAAAAAATGAAGCTTTCCATCCTGTATCCTGCAACCACAGGAAGAAATTTTGATGAAATCCTAAGGGTTGTTGACTCCCTTCAGCTTACTGCAGTCCACAGCGTTGCAACCCCTGTGGACTGGAAGGTCTGTAGCATTCATTTCCTTTGTCACAGGTGACCATTTAAGATGGTGTTTATCATCCTAACAGCTGGAGTCCCCAGTATATGTTGTTTTAGAAAATTATAAAATGATTCATTTCTTGCTTATTTTTTTTTCTGATTTATAGTTTTAGACAATATATTAAAAATATGCTGTTTGTTTAAATATTCTGATCCATGACAACATATTCCAGTTAGAAATTATAAATATGTGCTTTACAGACCATTATGCAGTTTTTTTGTTTTGTTTTTTTGCCCTAAGATGCAAAATGTTTGGAAGAATTGTCTTTTAGCACATAGACCAGATGTGATTTCACATGGGCCTTGTTTTTTTTTTTTTTTTACCTGCTGTTCTGATCACTCTGCCAAAGGTTTCTTTCCCCCTGCTGCATTTGATATCAATCAGTGAAATTAAATCAGTAGACCAGATTGCTTACATGCAAACCCGTTACATTGTTTTCTATGACCCTCACATTCCTAGTGTTACTTATATTTACATGACTAGGCTAAGGCACTATTGCTTTATTGAACAGCATGCTGCTGATGGGCTTTTAGAAAGCTTGACCAATAATCTAACCAATCTGTGGCTGTAGCAGGTTGATCTGAATCACTGTGGGAATTTTTTTTCCCATTTAACTCTGGAGAAGCTTCTTTACTGGTAGGCTTTCCTTAGCATTATCTGGATTTTATTTTGATACATTTTTAAGAGAATTGTGTGATGTGCATCTTTGACATGGAAATTAAACTTAAAATTGTGAAATGCTTGCCCACTACTAGAGTTTATATACATATTAAGCAGACTCTTCAAAATGCATAAACTAGAAAACACAGACCAATTGTATCTTTTGGGCATTATTGTTTAATGTATGTTTGGGCCTGGTTTGATGTAGGAGTAGTTTTTTTTCTTTTTTTTTTTTTTTTAATTCCATCCCCTATGTTCAGGGGTGTAAGTTTGAGGAGGGCAGAATATAATGATTGAGAGTACTGTTCAAAAGAAGACTACTCTGTAGGGATTTGCTGCTACAAAAAGACTAAGGGGGTAATTCAGCAAAGAGCGAACTTACCCTCCGATCCGTCGCATCAGCTCACAGAGACTGTTACGCATTCGCTGATGTCCTGCACGCGGACATCAGCGAATGCTTTAAAGCAGCGGTTCTCAACCTTTTTATACCAGCGACCCCTGGCACTGACGTGGTAATGTTCGGCCGAAATGTCATCACGTACGCGCGTCACGTGGTGACGTTTGCGGGCACTTCCAGGTGTCGGAGTGGTTCTCGACCCCCCGCCAGGGTTGCGACCCACAGGTTGAGAACCGCTGCTTTAAAGGGATTCCAGTCTCAGTGAGGCTCGACTCGAGACTCCTCGCGAGACTGGAATCCCTTTAAAGCGTTCGCTGATGTCCGCGTGCAGTACATCAGCGAACGCATAACGGTCTCTGCGAGCTGATGCAAAGGATCAGAGGGTAAGTTCGCTCTTTGCTGAATTACCCCCTAAGAGGTAACCTGATTGGGAAAGTTGGAGCTGTGAGCTTTGTTTTACACAAATAGGAAGAAAAGGTTTTCCTCCTGCCAAATCTGTACTTTATTTTGCGCGTCTGTGTGCAATAACATTTTGTTGAAGCTGCCTAGGAATCACACTGAGCAATCTGTCACACAATCTAAAACCATTGTATGACAATTAACACTATTATCTGCAATAATCACTAATTCTTATTTCTCTTATTAGCCTGGTGATAGAGTCATGGTGCCACCAACCATGCCTGAAGAAGAAGCAAGTAGAATATTTACTTGTGGTGTTTTTACTAAAGAACTCCCTTCTGGCAAGAAGTATCTGCGATATACAGCACAACCAAAATAAGGAGCAATCCCTTGGATACTTTCAGCACTTATTAAATCTTTGTATGTGTGGCTGATCTCCCAGATGTAGATGCATAGATCAATACCTAAACAATGACATTGTATCTGTATATAAGATGTTCTTGATGCTTTTAGCTAAAGAAATGTTCATAAATGTTAACAGACTAAAAGTTGCAGGTACAATGGTTTCATGTTTTTGTTTTCATCCTTCTATGTCAAAGAACTAAATCTTCATTATTGAATATACTTTACAATTAGATCTTATGCACCAACTGCAAAAGTGCCTTTCAGACCAAAGTATACAGATTTTATATATATTTTGCTGTTTGGTGCAAGAGTTGTATTTGAATAAAAAATGAAAAATATACAGTCTCCATAGTATTTCATTTCTCAATGTTCATTGCAATTCTGTGTAATAATTCTTCTGTTTATCCTTCTCTTGTTGATGTACCATTTAGTGTTAAAACTTTCACTTCCAAAGAAACAGTAAAGCCAAACATGTCTTCCTTTAGGCCTCTTTCACATTAAACAGTCCCATACCAAGAAAAACTGAAATAGCTTAATGCAAATGATATCAATGTTCTGTGTTTTCATGTAATAAGTAGGATCTGATTTGGTCCCAAATTGCTCAGAATACTGTAGTGAGAAAGAGGCAGTGCCACTGAGACTTTAGTTCATGAATGGTATTTGCCAGTGAAGCAAGTTCAGAGCTTTATTTGTGGTGAAACACACTGGTTAGTTGTTTTACTTTTGTTTAAGATTACCAGCATTTCTTTACTGATGCAAAGACTTTCTTGCAAGATGGGCATAAGGAGGTTTCTCTCCCAAAATGAACATTATAATATTAGAGGGGATCTAGGTAATGGTAGGAACAGTCCCATCTTCCAGCAACAGATTTTGGCAGTGATTGAAGGCTGCCAATAAACAACTATTCCTTAGGAGAAACCATTGTACAGATCATCCTTGTAATATTTAAAAGCAGTGCATGTTAAAAAGCTTCAACCTGCTTGAGGAAAGAAGAGCAACTATTTGCACTTCTCCAAAAACACAATATTTAAATAGATAAGGGGAGTGATCAAATTAAATTTTGTAGCCACAGTTTTAAGAACAAAAATTTTAATGGACACCATATCATCTGTATGTTGTAGGGCTTACTGTGTACATTTTAAATTAACTGGATTTTGCAGGGACCAAACATTTCTATTTATGTAGCTCTTAACAGAGATTAATCATTCCCTTAACTCGCAAATCCACAAAAAACCTCACATTTCTTTATATTTGATTCTGCATTAGCGAAATTGACTTAATTCATTTTCCTTTCGGGTCATTAATTAAATTTAATTCTATAAAAACTAAGATCCATTAATCTGGAAAAGTTATAATCTTTTTACTGCTGGCAGACAAGAGCATGGCATGGTTACCATGTATTTATGGGGGATGCTAGCCCTTTAATTCAAAATCTAACAGTTCAAAATTACAGAAATGTATTTAATTCTTTATCTGAAAAGAGCTGATGCATTTATTAAGATTTTCCAACTCTTCAATTGTAATTATGTTACAGACAGTATCAACTATCTCATTGTCTAAAGTGCTATTACATATGATATTTCTGGCATTATGCTACTGGGATTGAACATGCCCCTGTGTTTTTTTTTGTTTTTGTTTTTTTTTATGTAGGCACCAAGGCAAAATAATGAGGGGCCATTCATAGAGTATTATTTTTCCATAAATTAAAGCAAACAAAACTTATTGAAAAGGGATCAGAAATGTAAGAGTAGTGTAGTTAATCTGCAACCCGGTTAAGGGAAGGGAGAATTCAGGATAGTGTGTTCCTTTTACCTCCTACACAGGGTGTGGGTATGGGGTGTACTAGGGACCTCTATATTAAACTGGGGGTCCAGCTACTGCAGTAGCAACTGCTGTCCATACCCAGTGCTTTGCCCCACTCAATCTGTGCTGCATTTTACTGCTTTTCTGAACGCTTTTTATGGGTTACTTTGCATTTTTAATGTATGTATTGCTGGTTTGAGCTGGAGCACTTTTGCTGGTTATTGGTTTGTTTCTCATTTGTTTGTTTTTTTTTTTAACTTTCCCATAAGACATAATTGTTTAAGGGAGGTCTGGAATGGCAAATAGTTTTAAATACATGTACTAGAAAAGGTTAGAAAATAAAGGTTTATTTTGTTAACCATACACATGCAAAAGTTCAGTGAGGTGTGCTCAGTGCTTCAAAATTAGTTAATTATAGCTGTTAATTGGAGTATGTATTATGTCAACGTTTGCTTAATTTTCCACTCTCTTGTCCTGAAAGGATAAAAAAACAAGGAATTGCTTAATATTATCACAAAGTTATGGTGCAGAAAACAAAAGTAATTGAAAAAGAAAACTCTTACTAGGCATGTTTAGTTTGCAGAGTATAGTTTCCATCAAATCTTCCAGTTGTTGTTTTTGTTCCAAGAAATCTTGTGAGGTTGGATTTTTTGCATGCTCTAACCAATCATTCTTGTTTTTGCAAGCATTTATAACCTGGTGCTGTAGTAAAATAAAAAATTAAAATGAAATGTCAAACTTAGTTGCATATTTTGTCAAACTATGTACTTAATGGTGAAGGTATATTTGAAATTCTTATGAATACAAGCACTGCAGCTAAAAGACACCTTGGATGCTAGCCTTAAAAGGGCACATTTACTAAAGTTGATCAGGTTTTTCAACTAGTAAATGCAGAAGAAACAGTATATTTAACTATATCGCTGTTTTCTCCTAAACTGTTCAAAAGCAATTTTAACTCCCAGAACTACAGTATTCTCCACCCAGAACAAGTGTTATATACATCTTTCAGTGCAATGCTATTCCTATTTAATGCTGTCTCTATAGTTTTTATTTGTCATTTGAGTGTATAGTCCCTTTACTTTGATCTGGTGAAGGAAGTCAAACCAGTGAATTTGACAAATGTTTTGTGCACGTGCATGCAAAGAGGTGCATAAGTTTCACTGTAGTAAGCTGCCCAATTGTTAGTGAATTCACCACTTATGCAAGGTTTGACAATTGTGCAAAATTGGAAAATTGGTGAGTGGAAAAAAAAAATTATAATACTTTGCTTGAACTGAATAACATTCATTTTCATATCAATTCACTTTCATATTCTTACATTACAGACCTGTACACAAATTTATAGCCAATGGTTAGATATTAGAAAAGCAGTCATCATAAACAAAAAAGGGTTTACATACCTTATATTCTTTAGTGAGCTTCCCTTGCATCTTTTCTGGGTCAGTAATAGACTGCTGTACACGGCTGATGTATGTTTTCAATTCCAGTTTAGCCTCTAAAACGAAACAAAAATGCAATTAACATAAACAAATATCAGGGAGAGTTGCACACTAAAATACAGTTGCTAGTACGTTGATGTACTACTCTAAACAGAGAATCCTCCAAAAATTGAATTGGCTGTGCTCCCCTGAAAAATATGTATAGGAAAAAGTGCACAGGGCCACCAAATAATCAAGTATAAACATACATAAAAGTATAACCTGTGAGTCTTTTGTTCCTGTGACAGTATTTAAAGTGCCTTATCACATTTCATAACAGGAGTGCAATTTCAAACTTTTTACTTTGCATAAATAAAAATACTACACAATTTTTTTGTATTTGTATTCAATTTTATATAGTGTTACTATATTACACAGCACTTTACAGATGTTAGTCATTTACTTATGTCCCTGCCCCATAGAGCTTACAATCTAGTTTCCCTATTCAGTCACACACATATATGTTTTGTTTTTTTTTGGAGTGTGGTAGGAAACCGGAGTGCCCGGTGGAAACCCATACAAATTCCATGCAGATGAAGTCCAGGGTGGAGTTGAACCCAGAGCTGCAAGGCAGCAGTGCTGACCACTAAGCACTTTTAAGACTTTTTGTTTGAGCATTTTTCAAGATTCCACTAAGAATGAGTTGGAACAACTGGCAGAAAAGGAGATTTCAGAGACACCAGGTAAGTGCTTTTTAGCTTTTATTATATGAGTGCAATCTACCTATATTGGATGTTTTGACATGACCTACTTGACAAGTGCACCTGTGCACTCTTATTCTATCCATATCAAACTCTATTTTTAATACTTTCCTTGCATTTACATACACATCTGGGATGGATTTCTGCACACAGCTTTACTCAGTCTCTCAAGGGATAGGCCCTGCTTACATTAGGAATACCTTTAAATCAGTCATGGGTAACAAGGTTTTTCAAACAGGAACAGTTTTATTTCACAGCACACCAAACAGTAGCGCACTTGGAACTTATTATACAGCATCTATCTTAATGACATAGAACATACTTTTGTGCATAGTTACCTTCAGTTACCCTTTCTGGGTTGTATACAGTTACCCATTTCTTGGGATTACTTTGGGGAATTCTCTCTCAACATCTGGGACAAACTGAGCCTGAGTGCTTCTCACTCCAGATTACTCTATCAGCCTCCAGACCTAGCAAAACTTCCACCATAAGCCCTGCTACTTGAGAACCTGCTCTGAGGGCCTGACCTTCCATCCAAGACATTAATCCCATTACACTCCTTGTTGGGGATGGTACTCTTCTGTAGCTAGTGCTAACTATCACTTCTAAATTGATCTGTACTTCCCTTTACTAACTCTCTTAGCTGACAGGCACCTGCCACCCTTCTGACAGAGGCCCTGGATCCCAAAGGCAAAGATCCTGTTACTTCCTGAAAACCAGTTTATATTAACTCTAAGACCCCCACCCAGATTAACATATTCATATACACACATTTCTTGAATGCAATATTTATGTACTTCACTAGATGAAGTCACTAAATAACTTTATATTATCTCTATAAAACACATTTTAGGAAATGAAATATCTATTTTTTCCATTTTCCTACACATTTTTTTAGGGGAGTCCAACCACTTACATTTCTGAGGATAATCCTTTCATTGGAACAAGATAATGTTTTGTTGTATACCCTCAAAATGTAAAGTAGACTGTATGTATGGACTCTAATGTATACTTATGGTCTTTTTCTTACTGTCATGTAAAAGCTAACCAGATAAGTGCATGTTTAGGTAGCTTTATGGGGAGATGAACGAGAAACAATTTTTTAGCAATGCCGTTTTTAATGACTGCATATGTTAGGTATAAATGAAGTGTGAGCATGATAAACAAACATAAAAACATTCTAAAAATAATTATGGCTGTTTTATTAATCATTTTAGGGGGTAATTCATCAAGAAGCGAAGTGAGCTACGATCCGTTCGGCTCACTTTGCTAATAGTAGCATGCGCATGCTGATGTCCACGTACAGGACATCAGCATACGCATACTACTATTAGCGAAGTGAGCCAAACACATCGTAGCTCACTTCGCTGATTTATGAATTACCCCCTTAAACCTGACATCCACACCAATAAGCTGTTGCCTATGTGTTACTATGTTACAATGTGATACTAATTTGGTGAGATATTGTGAAGCTATTTAGTTTCAGCTTTTACCAGTAACTATACCATATATACCGATATGAAAGCTATCTTTTTCTTTTGCCTGAGCACTCTCAGTAAGATGAAATTGTATGCATACCATAGGGATTTATCATGCTCACAAATTTTTATCAGGGGTAATTTAATGTGTACAGTTTTTAAAAAGAACACACACAAAGGGTTTTTCTCACCAGCCCAGATTAGAAAATCAGCACATTCCTTTTTGTGGTACCGGGCAGCGATTTCACAAGCCTTTTCATTACAGAAACTGCTTGCTTTTAGATCAGCTCCCAGGTCTACTAGAATTTTTAGCACCTCCACTTGACCCCAGGCTGCAGCACAATGTAATGGTAAATAACCTGCAAAAACAGTAGAACATAAATAGACAGAAAAAGAAAGTTTTTACAGAGGAAAACATAAATGGACAATGCACACAGTTTATTAAAAGCTTGATGCGTTCATGATATTTAAATAAAACAACAATAAATCTTGACATGATATTTTTAATTAATTTAGATTCCACATACAATTTAGGGGCCAGATTATGAGATCTGTGAAAGAATGCAGTGCATTATTATTTCTAACCCCAGACACTTTTACTTCTCAGTCTTAGATACTATAAGATAGATTGCCAAATTCTCTGGGTTGCATGTAAACTGGGTTAAGGTGAACATTTTCCTGTAGATACTAAGGCACCCTCTGTTCAATTTCCCCCAAAACCCCTAGTATGTTAATGGATCTTCTTTAAATATTTGGTATTCATATCACCAAATCTTCACTGAGTTATACTATGTGAGTAAAGAACCAATTTTTTATGTATACCGGTAATATGTTAGCAATTCTACTCACCTGCTTTCCTCCTCTACGGTCCGGAGTTGGTGTCCGTCACAGTCGCCATTTTGCACTTATACTGGTCATGGGCGGCATGTTCATTGGACACCTATATCTCCTTTGATGTCAAATCAACATTGCAACGCACGCGGTTGCGGTATTGCGTCGCAGATGCGCTCCCACCAAAGCACCTATTTAAGACAGCCAGACACTAACATATGCTCCCAATTATAGGACTCTTTGGATGTTCCTGGGTGTGCTCTGTCTAGTTATTGTTTCTTCGTGCATGACCTCAGCCTGTTTCTTGAGCTTGAATGAACTCTGCTTGCCTAAGACCTTGTATCTAATTTATCGTTTTTTCCTACTTGCTGCCAGCCCTGATATTTGCCTGTATACTGACTACGCTTTCAATCTCCAGTCTCTATCTGCACATCTGTGGTCAGCAAGCCCAGGATTTGCGACCTGGACATAGCACTGATGTGAAGTCCTAATCTCCTTGCGAAAGCTCTGGGTGAAAACCGAGTTTGTCTTAGACCCCGTGCCCTGGGTCTTGCTAGAATCAAGTCCCCTGTTGTATCAGACCCTAGCTGCATCCTACTACTCCTTCCTTTTTACTGCAAGAACAGATCCTGACATAATATAACTAAATAAATAATATTATAAATTATAAATAATCATAACTTGGAAATATTTTCCAATCAATGCCTCAGTCATAGTTCTCCTTAAAAAATTCTCCAACAGACTCAACTTCACATTAATCACTTTTATAAAGAACGATGCCCAGACTGACCCTCTCAACTTTACAGAAATCTAAAGGATTTAAATCTAAGAATTCTAACTTTCATAAATTTCTACTGCTGCTTTTTGGCTGTAAAACTACAAAATTTTGCAGTTTGATTAGACTCAGCTGCACACACTACCCTCAGACTGGACCTTAATTACAGAACTCTGTTATCCATGGCAATCCATTCTCTTCTTGAAATGTTATAATCTTAAACTACTCTCATAACACTGTGCTTTACCATAAACGGTGCTTTACCATTAAAATTGATAAACCAGTATGGCTGCTTCCCACACACACTACAAACTTCCACATTTACATTCTTTGGATTTCAGCGATTTATGGAAATAAAAGAATATCCTGAAATTGGGCAATGGTATACAGAATAATGCTTCTAACCTTTGCTTAAACTCGTATTTCCAACCTAGCAACCATCTCTTTATATACAGTGGGGAAAAAAAGTATTTAGTCAGTCACCAATAGTGCAAGTTCCACCGCTT
>WMED01011268.1:0-15141 GCA_019650415.1 Pipa parva | reverse complement strand
ATTTTTTTAACAGTACTAAGGCACGGACTTGTGCGTCCATCATTCTCCGTGGAGCCAATGACTTCATGTGTGATGAAATGGAGCGTTCTGTCCATGATGCTTTATGTGTGGTAAAGAGAGTGCTCGAATCAAAATCTGTTGTACCGGGCGGTGGTGCTGTGGAAGCTGCACTTTCAATTTACCTTGAAAATTATGCTACTAGTATGGTATGACATTTAGCTTATTTTATTTTTGTGTATTTCTTTGGTTTTGCAACTATGCACATAACTTTCAGAGGTCTGAAAAAAAACCTTTAATGCTTGAATGCCATGGCAGTTATTTTGTTTTTATGCAGTACTTAAAGTAGTCGTCCCTGACCTTTGCTGGATCGGGGACCACTGGGAGGGTGGGCGGGGCAATATGTGCTGCCAGACCCATGATGGTGACACGTTGCCAAAATGTGGCCCAGAGCCAAGGGACCCACGGACTGGCAGTGGTCTGCAGTCTGGCATTTGAGGAGCTCACACTTTAAAGGACCAGTAACACCAAATATAAAACTTCCCATTTGGTTGGTGTGGCACTTATAAATGTTAAATTCACAAACTTTATTGTTCTTCTGTATTCCCCCCCCCCCTTCCCAATATTGTACTTTCTGTTTTCAATTTTTGGAAGTATAAATTGAGTATAAGTAACTATAAATGCAAATGAGACCTTTTTAATTTGTGGTATTACTGTTCTTGCACATTATATGAAAAAATAATTAAATCCTGATTAAAATAAAGAGGCAGGTTTTGTTCACTTAATAACTATAAGATGGTTGGATTGCATTGCTACCAGAAAGGCAGAACAAAAAAGCAGCACCTTAAAAACCAGTAGTTCCGCTTGAAAGATACATTTTTTGGAAAAGGAACAGCCTCCAAATGGGATTTATTTTTTGCCAATGGGTAAAGTACTGATTTCAGTTGCTAGTCAGTCATGGACCTCATTATATACTAATTGCTTCCACTTGACATAGTTGCCATAATATAATGTATTTGTTTTCAACATATGGGAATTTTTTAGGTGCATTTCTACTAATGTTTTTAATGTTCTTGCTCATGCTACAGACTTTTTTTTTTTTTTTGTCTATTTTTAAGGGCTCCCGGGAGCAGTTGGCAATTGCAGAGTTTGCCCGAGCTCTTCTTGTAATACCCAAGACCCTTGCAGTGAATGCTGCTCAAGATTCTACTGACCTTGTTGCAAAGCTTAGAGCTTTCCACAATGAAGCTCAAGTCAACCCAGAACGAAAGAACCTGAAATGGTAAGGATATTTTTTGCAATCCATTTAGAGCAGAAATAATATGGATTGATTCCTTTTATAGAATTCAAAAAGAATGTAACTTACAGGTTACTTCACTGAATGTTGTTTTTGTTAAATATGTTAATAGAGCTTTGTTTGGTGTATGCCTGGGTAAGTTTGTAACAAGCACGTCTGTTTTAGGATTGGACTTGACCTTCTTAATGGAAAACCACGTGATAACAAGCAAGCTGGGGTTTTCGAGCCCACAGTAGTCAAGACAAAGAGCCTGAAATTTGCTACAGAGGCCGCTATTACTATTCTGAGAATTGATGATCTAATTAAATTGCACCCAGAAGCTAAAGAGGAGAAAGGAAAGTACCATGAAGCTGTGCAGTCTGGATCAATTGAAGGCTAACCTGTCTTATTACTTTTTTTTTTTTTTTTACTGTTATTTATAACACCTATTTCCATGGTTTATCTTGCACTTGTTGGGCTGAGCACTCAACCCCATATCTAAATAAAAGCAAAGTGACAACCTAAATATCTTGCCTAAGTTTCTGTATACAATATATAATCCATATAGTGGGCAGGTTTTATTTTTTATGGAATTATTGCTTATTTTGTTTAGAATACTTGAAATGAGATTCTTCTGTAAACAGTCCTACTGTGGCTTTCAATCACACACACGGGGCCTTATTGACTAAAGTCTTAATAGTTGTGTAGAGCTAAGAATTCACATCTATTTCCCACTTACCCATGTTCACTTATTGACTAAACTCAACAGAGTGGTGAATACACGACCAATTCGGATGACTATTGTAGTCTCAATCGTGTGCAACACTTTGCACACATTTTTAATGCGCTTGCACAGGTACTTCTACTATTGACTAAGCTGTGAAACGTGTCTAAGTGCGAAAGCGACTAGGCGTACTACTCTAAATTTGCCTGTTTTACTTTAACACTTCAGTGTGGTATATTGGGGGGTTGATGGCAGGGCTCCAGTGTTGCATAAGGCAACTATTCAAAAGTGACCATAGCAACCGACTAAATGACATGACTTGGGTACAAGGTGACATAGAAATAAATAAAATCACACTACAGTTAGTGGGATATGGTGAGACTGATGTCACTGCCCTTCACTCATCAAATTTTCCTCACTCTGCATGGCTTCTCATCCTATTTCTATCTGACTGCCACATTACACAACTGACGATTGCCATTCTCTGCCTAGTCAATAGTGAGAAGTGAATTTGTGTATATTTTGGTGACATGACTTGAATTGTAGCAAGGTGAATTAAACCCTTAGTCTCTCACATGACAGGTCAGTGAAGCTGGTGTATGTGAGAGGGGAGGACACACCAAAGTACCAAGATCCCAAGAACTACTTGCAAATAACACATTTCTTCTGCATGTCCTGTTCTCCACACAACACAATGTAGTATAGAGTTCAGACTCAGTGTTTTAAATATGAATGTAGCATAGCCACTGCTTTATTCATGCCATAAGATGTTTCGGGACTGGTTGCCCTTTATCAAATGTGCAAAGACACAAAGAAAAAAAAAATCACATCTTAAATCCTACATAAAGCCCTACCACAAAATTGTGAGCCAATGTGTGTCCATGTGTCTGCCTAGCAGTGCTATTGGGTTTGGAGGAATCCCTAGTTTTCTGTTGACACCCTTTTTATCCTATGTGAGAAACCTCCTATTGTAAGTTTATGATCTGCATTGGTGTCCTGTGCCTCTGATATCCAGCTCCTTCTATAGAATTGCTGTCATGTTTGCAAGACCAAATTTATAATTCAACCTTCTTTAACATTCCTTTACTGCTGATTTTACAGTGGTACTCCAGGGTTATCTTGTGCTGTAGAGTTTAGATTTATCATGAATCATTTATAATGTATAGTAGGCATGGTGCTACGATTGAACAAGAGACCTACCGTAAGTAGTCTCAAAAGCTTGCATTTACCATCTATTGTTAATTATATACAGCACAGAGGGATAGAAAGGGCAGATAACCAAGAAAATGAATGTCCATTTGGATTAGCATTGCAGCTATTTAAATAAGCACCTGTAAAAATGTCTCAAGTTGAAATCATGTGTTTTATTGTTTGCCTTTTTATATTCACTATTGGCTGCCATGTTGTATGTGAGCCTCTTCCAAGCCTATTTATTTATGATGCTGAATACATTTTCAGGAAGTGCCAAATAAAACCCAATTTTTAAAGCTAGAAAGTTTAGCATTCTTGGAAGCACAGATTGAGTACATAGTAACAATTAATTTGAGGGATTTTTAAAATTTTTTTGATGGTACTGTCCTTTTAAACTTAGCCCTGCTGCATGAATATTATAGGGGTTAAACACTGCCAGAGCATTCTTTCAAAACTAAACTGCTTTTGATGTAGACACACAAGCAGCCTGTATAATAAGTACCGTATTTGCCGGCGTATAAGACGACCCATAACTTTTCCAGTTAAAATATAGAGTTTGGGATATACTCGCCGTATAAGACTACCCCTCTTCCAACGCAAATCCTGCTTGGATTGGTCAGCTCTCCCTGCCTGCCCAGCCCTCCCTGTCTCCAAGATTATCAGAGCATCATCACACTGTGCTGTCCCTACAAGCCCTATACCCTCTGAAGGAGGGGGGGGCGCTATCTTAGTGCTCACCCCCCTCCTTTTCTATCTCCCTACCTAGCTCCTCTGTTGCCCAGCTGTCTGTGCTGAGTGCTATAGCGTTTCCTCTTCCCAGCAATGATTAAACTTCCTGTCGCTCACAGGAAGTTACATCAATGTTGCGGGAGGAATGCTGTAGCGCTCAGCACAGACAGCCGGGCAATGGAGGAGCTAGGTAAGGAGAGAAAAAAGTGATACCCGGCGTATAAGACGACCCCCAACTTTTCAGATGATTTTCAGGGGTTGAAAAATAGTCTTATACACCAGCAAATACAGTACTTATTTTAGCAGGAACACAACTCATTCTGCCTGCTTTTTAAGAATCATTAAACACCTATTAAGTCTTACCTGATCATTTGTTTAATAAGAGACCTCTATGAATTATTAGGTTGCATGAATGAATTCAAACAATTGTTCTGCAGGTGGAATTTATGAAAAGTATTGTGTATTTAAAAAGTCATCTTTTTATAGAAATTTATAAAGGGATATGGGTATCTCCACTAAATGCAGTATAAGAATTTTTACTTTAAACTAAATTGTCAAATCATCTTTGACACACATCACTTAGATTATCAAACACTCATTGCAGTGTTAAAATTATCAATGATCAATATGCAAAAGATGCAGCTTTGGGGGCACAGATCACTTGTTCAATAGAGCTGGACCATCTGTAAGTTGGCATATTCCTTTGCATAAGTGATTACATTGTAACAAGCCTAAATACGTTAAGCTTTTGTTCTACTTTTATATAGCTCAAGCTGAGATACTATTTTTTTTATGGTTATATTTTTCAAGCAAATATCACAATCAAACCAAACTACCTAAACATCATCTGAAATACAAAATAAAAGGCAACCAGTCATCTTTTTAATAGAATTAAAAAGTGGATGAAACTTGTATTTGCTTTATTAGATGATTCATGGGGCTGTTCATCTTCTAATAAAAGCTAATCAGTTACTTTTAAAGGAAACAGACAAGTTTACCACCATGTTCAGTGGTACCCTTGTGGAATGTTTGAGGGCTGTTCTTGGACCCAACACCAGTTCTATAAATTAAAAAATGTTGACTAGTTCTGCATGTTTCATCCCAAACACATGCAGTTAGAAATACTCTAAACAGAAGAGCCCTATGTAAATGTTGTTCATGTTATTCCAGCTAGCTTGTACGTTCAATGCATAGGGCAATTCCCATTCCTCCACCTATACACAAAGCAGCAACTCCTTTTTTCCCACCAGTTCTTTCTAAGGCATAAAGTAGTGTAACTAAGATACGAGAGCCAGACATTCCAAGAGGATGGCCAAGAGCTATAGCCCCACCTTGACAGTTAACCTGTAAACAAACCAAAAAAAAAATATTCAATTTGACAAGTTACAATGTGTTCCATATATTGCATTAATTCATCCCTTTAATAGGTAACAATGGTAATTTTACAAGCCAACAAAGTATTTCACACACTCCCATCAATCCTTACATGAAAGGCCTAAGCAACACATACATGTCTCTCCCAGCATGCTCTTGCAGTGGCTTTGCTAAGCCCATGTACTCTGCATGGAGTATGTTCATTATGCAAAGTAGTGGCTGAAAACTAACATTTTCACCCAACAACTTTGTTTTTCATTTTTTTGTCAAAAACCAAAGCAGTGAAAAGATAAAAGATGTGAAAACACCAAAAATAAATTTAGTTGGGGGGTGGAAGTTTCATTACTACACCTTGATAGACTCCTTTGTAGGACACTGGTGTGCACTGACTTTGCCTTAAAGAGAGCATGGTCACCTACATTTCTATGCATGGAATACATGTATGTACTATGCTTTCTATGTTTGTAAGACAGTTTATAAATATTGCATACACTTTAGAAAACATCTTTAATAAGGCACTGTAGCTCTTCCTTTTTACAGTTTATCAACTCTCGTGATTAGGGTTGTACCTACAGCTGATTAAACATGCAGAATGCAAAATCCAATCGGATATGAGCAAATGGGACCCTGCAAGGGTTAAAAGGGGACAGAATATTTGGTGTAAAATGAAATCCTTTTTGGAGAGAGATTATAATAAGATAGATAATTCCACCTGTATGCATATTTTCCAGTACTTAGTGGCATCGCTCTATAGGATCCCTTAACCCTGCATTGCTGCCCCCAACTGTCACCCAGAACAAAAGCAAAAAAAAATTGATTTACCCAAGACCCAGGGGGCACTGGAAGCATATGCTGCAGGCTTGCAGTGGGGTCCAGGGGACATTTGCAGCTTTGACTGATAGTTACACCACTAGCAGTACTGCCAAAGGTACAATGGAACTGAATGGGGAGTCATGCCAGGCATTTAACGCTTTCAGAAAGTCGAGTATATCAAAGGCCTTAATGCAGTCTTCATTCTTTATAGCTCCCCATTATAAATGATTATAGGCTGTTAAGCATAACTTACCTTTTCAGGGTTTAGCCCCAATTCTTTAACCACTGCCACAGCTTGTGCTGCAAAAGCTTCATTTATTTCAAACAAATCGACATCGTCTAGGCTCCAGCCTGCTTTTTCAACCTATTGGTTATATAATGTAATTAACAGTACAGAAAAAAAAACTGCATTTAAAAGGGACAATAATACAAAAAAAATGAAATTCACTAAATGCTTGTAATACCTCCTATTTGATTAAATTTGGAAGAAACTTTATTTTATTTGAAATATACATTTACAAATGATAAAACTAAGAAGGCCACTTCAAAGATAAGATATTTACAACACTATGTAGGAAAAAATAACCATGACAATCCACATGGGAATGTTTATCGTTCTGGTCCATTAAAATACAAAAACTCTGTTTAGTGTTTCTTTAAAGAGAACATATACATAATACACGACTGTGGATTCTCTGCTATTTTGTTGGCTTTGACACAGGCAACTATACATGCCTTATTATATACAGTACATTGTATAGATTTATTCGGCACTCATTTTCTAATATCACTTGAAACAGGTCACTTTACAGTAAGTTGTCTATAGAAAACAGTAGGTTTAATGGTGCAAATGACTTTTTGAAAATGTAACCGGGTTGTTAACCCTGCTGGAAATCACCCCTGGATTTATTTAAGGAACTGATACAAGCTACCACTTGCACTATTAATATAAAGGCCAGTATGCAGAAAAGGAGTCCCATACTTTACACTTTCATTAAGGAATTATGAATGAATATTTTTATCATACTATGGTAATACCACTAACTGCACCAGCTTGTGGAACCAATCAGTGATACAATAGTATGCTTGATGATGATTATCCGTTCAGTCTCAACCGACTCTCGGTCATTTATGGATCATCGTTCTCCACACCTTTCTGTCTTTCACCGCTTCCTTCAATACCGCAATTTGCATATTTTTGTTTTACCTTTTTTTTTTTTTTTTATTATTTTCTCTGCTGCAGCTTTCCTTCCCCACTAAAAGTCAGGACAAAAAGGTATACTTTGCAATTCTGACAACTCACTGCTTTTCTAATTGCCGCAATGGGTCCAACTCCCATTATGGATGGATCTAAGCCTACTTGAGCCGAAGACACAATTTGTGCCATTGGGGAAAGATTTCTGTTTCTTGCTTCAGATTTCTTCATAAGAATTACAGCTGCTGCACCATCATTAATGCCTGTAAAGGATTATTAGACAGTCAGTCACTGTGTTTAACATTTCTCCACAATTGTTTATCAGCCACTACATCACTGACCTGAGGCATTAGCTGGAGTTACAGTGCCGCTTCCATCCTTCAGAAAATAAGGTTTTAACTTTGCCATTGTTTCTATATTGCTTCCATGCCGGGGAAACTCATCAGCCTTTACCTCCACAGGGCCTGCGATCAAAGTTTAAGATTTATTTTATTTCAACACTTACCTCAGTAAACAATTTATCCAGCTCTAGATAAATATAGTAAAATTCAATTAATACAATTATGCACAATGAGGTTTAACATCAGTGGTGAAATTACACTGCTACCTCCTCAGGTTACAACCACAGCTCCGACCCCTTATGTCATGGAAATTTCCTTTAGGAGGTGACACTAGATGGAAAAGGCAAATGGGCAAGATGTTCCAATGTAGATTTCGTAACAGCCCCAGCAGAGTTACATAGTTCTACTAAGCACCAGTGGCTCCTATATTTGTGGATTAAGCTACTTGGTGATTAAGCCATTTGGGAGTTAAGACAATGTCTCCTCTGTTCCCTAGTGTGGCCCACAAACCTAGTATTGCCTTTATTTACATAAAGTACAGGTTTAAGCTTTTTTATTCATGCTTGCAACTGAAATAATGTATAAATATTACATTTTAGAAAACATCCATAACAAGGTATTACTGTAACATTTCAATTTCACAGTTTATCTTGAACTGTGCTGGTTAGAATGATCAGTGCAACTGCAGCTTATGGGACAGACACAATGCTAAACCCAATCAGATGTGAACAAACCGAGTGCTTGACTTATAGGTATCAAACAGAATCCTTTCTAAAAGCAGTGACTGTATGTATGGAGAACTGTATTATCAATATAAAATTATTTCGTTTTGTAGAGCTTAGAACTCTATAAGTTAACTTAAAGGGGCACTACAGTGCCGATATAGCTGCACACAAACATATAAAACTCCTTTATACTAAGCCAATTGTTAACACAAATAATAAAAAAAAATGATTAGGGAAGAAATAATACTTGCCGTTTGTTTCTCTGATTAGGTCTAATGACAGCTGACATTTTGTCCTCCCCCGCTCCCTCCTCCCCTTTCCCTCTTGCAAGTTAGGAAACATGAGAAGAAAAACCTACTTAACTTCTATTTGTTAAGCAGTGTGCGAACCTTTAGGCCTCATCAATCATGCCTGTTTACATTCCTGGAATGCACTAGATTACAGAGGCTGGGACTCGAGAAAGGTAACTTGTACGCAGGTTTTAAGTAGTAAGTAGGGCAAAAATGTCTGGGGGAGAGTACATTTTCATGGAAAACTGGCCAGTACACATCACACACATTTCCTGGTGCGGGAGTTTAGTGCTGCCTAATAAATCATCCTGCTTCACATGAAACATCCACAAAGGAGAAACGCTGCTCATTAAGGTATAGTATTGCATATGTAAAGATGTAATCTGACTATAGTTCTTTAAGTGTTTATATACCTATATTAGAAACCTTGATTATAATTTCGATACAGTGTCCTTTTAAATGGCATTATGGGTATTAGGTGATGACAATATTCCTTCTCTCAATTTGCGACAGTGGTAGTCTATTGCTAGTGAATTCACATCTTTATGTAACAATTTGATCCTTAGCCAATAACCCCCTCTGTGTCTGAAAATAAGCACCTAAACGCTTGTAGAAAATGTTATCATATAAACATATGGTACAGTGCACACAGGCATTTAATTATGCTTTTTTTAAACAGTACGTTTTGATACTTCAAGCACAAGTTCTTTTGCATGTTTGTAATTTAATGAGACTACCTACAATGATCACCAATGCTTAAAAAGCACATGATCTGTGCATAGCGAGATTATTTGAATTTACAAGTCTGTTAAATTTCTGTGGAATTACAAAGCCATGATACTGCAGGACATACCTTTTCTGGAAGGCACTGAAATGGGCACAATCTCTTTATCAAAATACCCAGATTTTTGAGCGGCTTCGGTTCTGTTTTGAGATTGTACTGCAAACTGATCCTGTTCTTCTCGCGATATTTTCCACTGCTTGGCCACATTTTCAGCTGCAAAAACACAAAAGTAACATGTTGATATACAAGACTGGGAGTACAGCACATTCTGCTTAGAAAAAGCAAGCAAAATTCCTACAAAAATCATGGTAAAAAGATATGCAAATCCAAATGTACTGTCAAAGTACAAGTTCATTATAATCAGGATGTTGTGCACTAACAATGTCAAATTGTTTTGATGTTCCCTGTTATAAATGTTCAGAGGCTTTTGCCGAGAGACGATGGCTAGGAGGAGGCGGTAGAGGATGAAGTTTTACATTAGGGATTGCAAGAATAGAAGCAAAACTTGGGCTCAAATTGCAGCAGGTCCATGAAATATATCAAGTGCAATGACATAATAATCATCGTGTTTACACCTTAGACATAAGCAACAGAAACATAACCTGTATAAATCCAGTCTTGTGATTTAGGGGGGAATTCACCATAGTACGAAGTGAGCTCCGGATCCTTCGCCTCACTTCTCACAGACTGTTTTGCACTCGCTGATGTCCTGCACTCGGACATCAGCAAATGTTTTAAAGGGATTCCAGTCTTGGTGAGAGCACTCAAGTCGCCTTTAGTTCCCCCCTTTAGTGTCCTATGTAAAAAACAACTTTTCCACAACAAAAGTACTGTTTTTGCATAAGATAACGGTGTGCCTTTCATTATTCTTTAGACCAAACCCTTCTTACCAGTTATTCCCATGTGATATTTATAAAATGCATCATTAAGGCCATCGCAAAGAATGCTGTCTTGCAAAGAGACATCCCCAGCTTTTACTCCAGAACGCATGTGTACCAAATGAGGAGCCTGAAAATGAAATAAACCAGAGAGAGAGAGTAATGGTTTTCTTCTACTAAAGTAATGTGTTTATAAGAAATGCAAAGAAGCCTTATGATGCTCTGCTGTGGGTTTTAAAAGGAAAATGAAGCACTGCATACTTTTTTTTAATGTATTGCTCAGTAAATCCAAATAAGCATTCCTAAAAGTTTCCTGGTCATTTGCAAACAAGAATCATGACATCAGTTTCTGATTTTAGATTAAAGTGAACATCACTAAAAAAAAAAATAGGGATTTTTTCTGCATTCCTTTTTTGTTATAGAATCAAAATATTTATGGCATGTGCTTCAGTGGCCATTTTGCAGAAATGAGGAAGGGGGCCTGCACTTTGTGATAGTCTGCATCACATCTCACGATCCTGGGCATAGGCTTGTGAGAAGCAAGCTGATCGTGCAGCAGTGCTGTCAAATGTACTATTGCTGGGCACAATCCATTACATATCATGTAACACTATAGTTCTCCTTTAAATATAAGCAGAATGTACAATAATGCTGGTCTATCCATGGCTATCTCAGATTAACCTAATAAGGGCAAATTTCCTTATCTTTTATTTTGTATGTTAAAAAAACAAAAGAACGCAAGGTGGGGCTGGGTCCAGCTTAAGGTACTGTCAAGCAATGTTCTGTGAAAATTATTTATCAATTCCCATGGTAGTTCTGATGTTTATGATAACTATGCAACTTTTGTGGGTGGGTGGGTGAGTTAACAGGTCCTAGCGCAGTGGTTTTCAACCTGGGGGTCGCGACAATTTGCCAGGGGTCACCTAACACCCCTTGAGATTGTCACCGATTTTTTATACAATTTTAAAGTTGCGACTGCGACAATATTTTCTATAATAAAGTCGCGACCATGACAATGCTGCCATATGATTATGTGAATATTGTCGCAGTTGCAACTTTAAAATTGCCGTGGTCACAGATAAAGGGTCACGGCAAAAAAAGGTTGAGAACCACTGTCCTAGAGATTCTCTGGTGGGGCCAAGATGCTTCAGTCCAACGCTAACTAGATGTCCAGCTTTTCACTTCACCTCGCACATACCAACACCACGTGATTGGAAGCTTTCATTACATATGTTTATCTGAGACCCCCTGGGAATCCACACCAAAAGTGAGGCACACATAAAAGGTAAAGAAAATACACTCTTTCCCCACCTGGCTCATGTTCTCCATACCACCTGCCACTACAATATCTGCTTCTCCTGTTCTTATAGACTGAGCTCCCAGGTTCACAGCCTTCAGACCAGACCCACAAATCATTTGACAGCTCCAGGCTGGAATGTTGTATGGGATTCCTGCTCCTACACTGGCTTGTCGAGCTGGATTCTGCCCTGCACCTGAACAAATGCAATACAGACATTACAGAGAAGCAAACACATTTAAAAAAATAGGTAATATACTTCAAAATAATGGCAAAACAGGCCTAGTTTATGCCCAATTAAAGCTGCATTTGAAAGATTTAAAAATTATATAAAAAAAAAATGGATTTTCAACCAACCGAGTGAAATTTACCAAGAGGGGCAATGGCAAAAATTATTTTTGGCTTAGTTTCTATGACTTTATCAGCAGTCCATCTATATGAGCTGAATCATTATATAGGCCAAAGTGTAAACAGCCCAAAACAAAAGGTGTATCAGTGCAAAATGAACTAAATCAATAAGGTACTATGGCTCCTGGGCATTCTCTATACGAGGATGCTGGGTGTTGAAATTTGAAACCTACTAAATTCAGTGTTAGATTCTTCTGTTCTGTTATAATCATTGTCAAGCTTCCATATTAAATTTACCTGCAGTCAAGACATGGCCAAATATCACCTCCGAGATTTCTTCTGGTTGAATGTTTGCTCTCTTCAAAACTTCTCTGATAACAGTAGAGCCAAGGGTATGAACAGGTAGGCTAGACAGAGCACCATTAAAGGATCCTAGGAAAACAGGCACAGTTACACTACACATTTCCTGATCAGCGTTCAGTATAAATCTCACAATCTGACATGGTTAGCTTGTATACAATGAGATGGTAATAGAGAGGAGGTAGAGAGATCTACGTAAGGACATTAGAACTTTTTGTGTGAAACAGGACAGCAGGATGCATTCTTTGGTAAGAATATAAAAATTACAAATCATACTGGATAGTTATAAACAAATACAGGTGCACTACCAATGTAAAAACCTTCCACTGTTAGAAAAACCACTAATCTAAAAAAAAAAAAAAGGGAAAGACAATATATTTTAAATAACAAAAACTATTCCACAAACAATAAAACCTTTGTGGGTAAAATATGTGGATCTTTCTTCATCACTGACACAAGGCATCCACTTCTTAAAGGTGAGATCGGATGCACAAATTCAGCAAGATATACTCAGGGGTATTCATCATTACGGGCAATCATTTACTAAGTTCTATTAACCAGAAGATGCTTTTCATTATTTTATCTTCCCCTACACCAGACATATGCTACCTATTGATTGGTTGCCATGGGTTTCTAGTGCTCACTAAACAACTGCACCCTGTTGATGAATTTTCCCAATTGTATTGAATGCATTGTATGTAAAATCTGCCAAATTCTTTAAATAATGCATTGTACATCTATGTAAGTTTTAGGTCAGCAAATTAAAAGAGTCTCAGCCACTAAAAGAAAATCAGCATATATAGATTATATGTTCTCCCATCATATGCAATTTTATATTATTATATTTGCAGAGTGCTTCTTCAAATATAAACAGTATTTATGTATGTAGGAAAGATCACAGTCTGTCATCCCACATATAACTAGTTATGATAAAAGCCACAGCATGCAGCAGGCTGAACCTCCCCCTCCTTTCATACACAGCCCATGGTAAGGCCAGGGATGGAGCCAGTCTGGGCAGGGGTTCACAGAACTGAGAAGAACACTACCAGTAACGCAGCCAATCATAAGGCATCTGCCTGATATGGTTCTACCCTAACTAGCCAATCACATGAGAAGCTAGCGACTTAGGACTGAATTCAGTGGCCGCCCCTCCTACCACTGCACGTGGAGCCATGGGAAGTTCAGCTATTGATTAATGATTTGGCCTTTAACTATTGGTTGAATCACAGGTGGTTACACTACGACTCCCATGATGCCCTGAAATACAATCTTACAGGCAGTGGTTTAAAGAGCAGCTGAAAGAAAAGACTGCCGATTTGTAATCAGTTTGGGAGTTTTAGTCCAGGCTGTACAAACACATTCACACATCACTGCCAACCACCAGTTTATAAAGCAATAAAAGACATGGTGGGATGGGAAATGTTATAACATCAAATGGAAAAGACAGAAAAAGCAGAGACAATGTTAATAAAGCTAAGGTCAGCGATTACAGGTGAATGCACTCCCTCTCTCTCTATACATATATTATACATTTATATATATTATACATTTATATATATTATACACACATTACAGAAACCCAACATCAGTTACAATCGGCTAAGCAGATACCAGTGTCCGCTCTATTCCTTACCTATAGGGGTACGGGCTGCGGCCACAATGACTACTGCCTCTTCTGCTGAACTCATGTTAGCTCTGCTGATCTGTACTACAGCACTCACTCACAGCTGATCTCACTCCCTTACAGCTGATCTCACTCACTCACAGCTGGTCTCACTCACTCACAGCTGGTCTCACTCACAGCAGATCTCACTCCCTTACAGCTGATCTCACTCACTCACAGCTGATCTCACTCCCTCACAGCAGGTCTCACTCACTCACAGCTGATCTCACTCACTCACAGCAGATATCACTCACAGCTGATCTCTCTCACTCACTCACAGCTGATCTCACTCCCTTACAGCTGATCTCACTCACTCACAGCAGGTCTCACTTCCTCACAGCAGGTCTCACTCACTCACAGCAGGTCTCACTCACTCACAGCAGATCTCACTCACAGCTGATCTCACTCCCTCACAGCAGGTCTCACTCACTCACAGCAGATCTCACTCCCTCACAGCTGATCTCACTCCCTCACAGCAGGTCTCACTCACTCACAGCAGGTCTCACTCACTCACAGCTGATCTCACTCACTCACAGCTGATCTCTCTCACTCCCTTACAGCAGATCTCACTCACAGACACTGGAGCCAGCAGCAGACTGTACAGCTTCTATGTGTATGCTTTTGCTTCCTGTATATTAAAGGGAGGTCCTGGATACATCATTGTACCACGTGGCTGCGGGGAGATCACGTGGTAAAGGAAAGCTGATGGGTTTGGTGAGCATAGAGGTGATAGCTGATTGAGTAAGAGAGTGTTGGGTTGGTTACAGTTCAGAGCTATGTAATAAAGTCCATATCATATATCTATGCAGAAACAGCCCTCCGGCTAATCTGATCATCAGAAGGTAGTGGGTTACACAGACCCCCAACACATACTTCTAAAAGCATCCAGGGGTGCTCCCAGCAACAAGCATGCTTACAAAGGACCTAATGCAGCCAGCAATGGCAAGGTATGCTACAGCTAGCAGCAATGTGGGAGACTTCACTAGCAATGTAAAGGGACCAGATGAATATCCCTTACTCCCAAGATTATTTATGAGAGCAAAAAAGATAGCTAGCACTTAGCTCTACACTTTAACATAGTAACATAGTTTATAAATCTGAAAAAAGACACAAGTCCATCCAGTTCAGCCTATTTTCCTGCAATGTTGATCCAGAG
>WMED01011266.1:0-15348 GCA_019650415.1 Pipa parva | reverse complement strand
ACTGTTATTATTCTGTTCCCAACACCCTCCTTTCCATATACTGTGCTTCCGTCATACTGTGATACCCCAAACCCTTCCTTTCCATATATTGTACTTCCACCATACTGTGATACCCCAACCCCTTCCTTTCCATATAGTGTGCTGTCCCCCATACATTGCTGCCCCCAATCCCCTCCTTTCCATTTACTGTGCTTTTCACTCCCTTTCCCCATAGTGTGCATCTCCATACCCCAGCTGGGCTATCCTCTTCTTAAGACTGTTGTAAGACCAAGCTCCAGTGAAGGATGGAGGCACAGTCTCAGAGGGGTTGCACCGGGACCCCTGGGACCTGGTAGCAGCCATGGCTGCTGCAACCCCTATAGTTGTGCCCCTGTAAACAAGGGCATATTTCTATCTAGTGCATGCTGTGGTTTACATGAAGGTCCAGACTCTCCAATTCTCTTACACTTTTGCTCGTGTTTCTTCTGGGACACACAATGGTAAGTCAGGAGGCAGGAAGTTCTAAGTGGACTGTCCCAACCACAACTGGATCTAGGCTGGGTACAGTTACTCCTGTTGTTGTTTTTGATTCCACCTTTTCTGACACTGACTATGAACCTAGATACTCTTTTATCCCATACTAATCCTGCAGTCAGTGTGGGGGGACAGAGGCATCTTGGGCTAAAGAAATTGTATCTTAGAATCAGCTGCTTACTTATAAAAGTTATAGTGTTATCAGGTACAATAGAGCTATAACAATTAATTATAAATCAGTTTCATAAAACATTGTTTAGCTGTAATGAGCGGTGCTTGCATGAGCGTACCACTCGTCACTTCTGCCGGCAGGCGCTGCAATGACACTGCTCTCCCGGTACTTCTGGGTGGGATCAGCCAATCTGGAGCCACTGACATTACTGATGACATCAGTGGCAGCAAATTCAAAAGGCTGAGCACTGCCTTCAGCAATTCTCGATAATTAACTAATTAACATCACCAGAGGAAGGAAAGATCCTGTTTGTGTACCTGTTCTGGAAGCCATTTCATGTATCATGCTTCAAGTTCTGTTCAGTTTTAAGTCTGCCTTTAAGGGATCTGCTCCTTAGTATGTCAGCTCTTCAGCAAAGTATTCCTGTTCCTGTTTCATTTATTCTGTTTCATGGAGTGTCAGCTCTTCAGTAAGTCTCTTCACAGCTTGAACCTTCAGCTTCTGTCAAGTTCATCACCAGCCAGTTTGCAACATCTGACCCTATTCTTGTTTCATAGCTGTGTCCTTGCAGTGTCTACCCTGTTTCTAAGCTGCTTCTAGTGGGTGCTGTGTGCAACAGTTCAACGTGTATCTAGGATTGCTGTAAGTGACTGTTTTGTTATGCTGCACTACTATGCTCTCTACGTTATAGTTCTGCTGTTCCAAGTTTCCATCTGAGTTCCATGTGAGTCTTTCCAGCTGCCACCAGTAGGGGGTTACTCTGAGGGCCGCGACCTGGGAGGTGCCTGCCGCAAAGGCCATATCCATTTCAGGGTAAAGACCTGGCCCTCCATAGACTCCATGCCTCAGTGTTAACCAGTACCAACTCCCACTGTTATATTGAGGATCCGCTATCATTCCTTATGCACCCTGCACATGTGTCTGCACCTGTACCTGAGTCCTGAGTGTCCTGTTCCTGTATCTGAATCTGATCCAGTTCCTGGACCTACACACCTGTCTGTTCACCTGGCACATCCTTGTGGTGTACCACATTGGCCCATGTATCTCTGCACCTGGCACCTGTTTCTACGTTTAATACGCCTGGTGGCGTAACAGGCTCTGGGTTTGCTACTGTGTCCCATTTCCCTTAGTAACCCTGTGTTTTCTGCCATGTTTATATTTCCAGTCGTGTTCATGCCTTTCCTGAATCCATTAAATTGTTTCATTCATATTTTGTACTGTCTGTGTTGGACACAGACCAGGCATGTTTTTGAGTGTAGGCTTGGTTCCACTGTAACATTCTCTAGTCCTCTGGTTGGCCAGTCTAACCCTTCACATGATGAACACTAAGGCTATCAACAAAATCATGGTCTTCGCTGGGTAGGCCTTCTTACTTAGTTTTCTAACTGCTGATTAGTTCCTATAGGATTCTAGACCTCAGTAAAAGTTTCATTCATGAAGTCCCCTGCTAGACTTCTTTAGAATCTAAGATAAGGTCCCTTAATGCATTCAAGAATAACTCTCTTCAGACTATTGGTTGTAATACATAATTTTTATTAAGAACAAAATTATTTGAACATACTGGGTCTATAGAAATAAAACACAGTACATTAAAAGTGTGTTCATAGGTTCTTGACTTTATATAAAATTAGGAAAGATCTGAATGGTATATATCCTTTCATATCATGAACTGACAATGTAACATGCACTACCAACAACAGGGTTTAGTAGACCAAGCCGTCAACGCCAGAAGATACCGAACTCCTTCTTCTTTATTAGTGACGGTCTTTGACACTGCCAGAAGAAAACACCATTTCTGGAAGTCTTAGAGTTGACACACTTATGAAACAATAACATAATAGGACTTAATACTGAACAGAAGTGAAGAGTTAGAAAATGTAAGGTTGGACGTGTACGTATCATAATTCAATGTTATTTCAAAAACACAAGGAGTACAGAAAGATACCGCGTGTGGTGGATGAGACGTACATGGAAATATCTGCATGCCGTTGAAATAAACAATCCCATCCTAATGGCGTTTTTATCAGCCAGAAAGGATAAATAAAAGAATGTAAAGCAAATGTATCCCCTTATCTCAACTTTCTCCTGGTGCAAAAGGGCGCAGGCAGCAATTTGATGCAGGTTCTCTTTTAAATTCTTCGGATCAGTCTCCTGCATTTTCTTTGTGGTTTCCAAGTGATGTTTTCATCATGGTGATGGGGGACCCTTTAAAGAATTGCAAGACCCATTGCCTGTTGCTGCAGCTTGAGAAGACCACTGTATGATAGAAAGAAGATCGAGAATCAAAGAATGAATAAAATGAAGCCAAAAAAAAAAAAAAACACAAGTTCAAAAGGTATAAAAGCTTAAAACATTCTCGTACGCCACGCTGTGCACCTTCACTTCTGCACACGATGACAAAGGGGGGCTTATTCATCAAAGTGAGAATTCAACTGTTGTAGTGAATTCTCTTTAGTGTGGGTCACTACACTCTGAAGGTCACAAATTCTCTACTACTGCCACCAGCCCCAAATTTTCCAGCGAAGTAAGACTGGCAAAATGCGACACATTATGCTTTACCGAATTTCTACTGCGACAGACTCTGACACTTCACGAACAGTTGAATTACCTGTGCACGTGCATATAAAGTGATGCGAAGAGCTCCACAAGATCGCGACTATTGTAGTTTCCCGAATTGGTCGTGTATTTGCCACATTGCGGAGTTTGCTCAATAAGTGAAACACGGGGAAGTGGAGAATAAATGTGAATTCAGAGCTTTACGTGACTTGGCTTTCAGTCAATAGGGCCCCATGATGGGGCTTTGAAATGTTCTGCAGGAATACATTTGGTTGAATAAAATATTATATGGAACTGATGCCTGAGTCTAGGCACTCAATGGTACACCAGGGACATGCCTTCTCAGTCAAAGGAACATTCTTCTCATTGTAATTCTACAAAATAAATACAGAACGGGGCAGAGAAAGGAGCACAGTTTATATCATTTTAGTATATGAAGGGAATATATCGACAGCATGTGATGCAACCACCGCTAGTTCAATTGAGAAATATTCTTACCATTCATTACAGCTTTTCTTGCTGTTATTTCAATTCTCGCTTCCTACAGTGTAAATTCTCATATTAGCTGCCTTTTTCTCACACAATGTAATTGCACGTCGATATTTAAAAGATCCGCTATATGAGTCATTTAGGTACGCTAACGCACAGATTAGTATTTTATAGCATTTACTAAACCAATGGATTCCTGCTTAAAACAGCCATCATAAATGTCAGATATATCAGAAACACTGCAGCTGACTAGATGTTATTCCTCTCTCTCTCTCTCTCTGTCTAAAATTCAAAATAAAGCAGGCGCAGGATGTTTGGCAGTCAGACGCTACATTTTGTCTCCCCAGAGAGACAAAAGGCTGTCAATTAGATTACATCCTATTAGCCATTCTTTTAGAGAGACGTAATGTGAGGCCATGCTTTTAAGGGGGAAAGAAAAATGACACGTCTACAAGATTTGTGTCTATCGCTCTGTGAACATGAAGAGGGGGTTCTCATCAAACAACAAAAACTTTATAAAAAAATAAACATGTAAAGACCGCTCTGCCTAGGGGGAAATGAATTGCATTATGGTTGAGAAGAGTTAATGAATTTTCTGAGGAATAAACAATATTAAAGCAAAGGCTGAAGATGTATTTGTCATCACTTTTTCTCTACTGTGCGCTGAAGGAAATCAGCACCTTAGCATATGCCTGTGAAAATGATTCATTCTTGGCGATGTGGATATAAATTTATGCAAACTGGGATAAAGTGCATTTTATTCATAGTCAACTTCTGCCCTGTAACAAAGGGGAAAAAAAAACTTGCAGAGACAAACAGAGATTGAAAAGTTTCTTTTCCCCTGTTGTTTTCAGGGTTGGACTGGTCCACAAGCACAAAGGGGAACTTCCCCATGGGCGCAGGCCTCAGTGGACCCATCTAAAGTTTTAGGGCGTCATAGACTAAAGGATGAATTCACCTGTAGAATTCACCTCGCTATAATTCGAGTCAAATCACTAAAATGGTCACGGATTAACTTCTCATTATTGACTAAGCAGCGACTAGTTTTGCTGAACAAGCAGACAGCGGCGTTCGCTGTCGGATGCAATGTGAAGTGTAGTCAGTTGGATTGAAGTAGAATGCAGATCCCTGCCATCAGCCCCCAATTTGCCAGTCCGATGTGGGGAAATCAAACAGGGGAATTATGAGCAGTACATGTCGCTCCTTCGACACACTCTTCCACTTAGTCAATAGTAGAAGTACCCAGGGACATGCACGGAAATTAATGCGAACTGCTTGAAACGTAGTCAACCGAATTGGTAGCTTATTCACCACATCACAGAGTTTTCTCAATAGGCAAACATGGGGAAGTGGTGAATAGATTTGAATTCAGAGCTTTACGCGACTATTCTGCCTTTAAGCAATGAGACCATCAGACTGTACCATCATGGCATGTTCCCAAGAGTAGCATAATGCAGGTAGGGGAGTGGAGATTCAAAAAGTGGTAGGATGCAAGAAAATCATAGGGATGGTATTTAAGAGACAAGATGAAAATCTTTTGATTGGTGGGCCACTGGTCTCTTGTTTCCTGGCGGGCCCCAGCACTGCAGTCCAACACTGGTTGCTTTGAACCAAGAGAAATTTTAAGGCACCTCAGGTGTCTTGAGAAAGAGGAAGTAAAGACTAGGCCTAACAGTTGTATTAAATGTCGATTTCAGCAATGTGCCATGATTGGTATTTTTATCATAGTATGTTACCCATGTAGACATTTTTTCCTTGGTACTTATTGGTTTTGAACATTTTTCATTTGCGGTACTGTTATGGCTGTTTTCAATACCTTTCTTTATCTTGCTGACAATCCCTTTAATTAAACGGACCACCAAAGAAAACACTAAGACAAATGTTATTGCTGCTTAAAAAGTAGTGAATTTGGCATAAAAAATACATTTCGCTGCTTTTTTTTGAGGTGAAAAATACAGTTCCAGTTTGTCAGCTTAATAAATTTGCCTTATAAAAAACAAAAACTTGTTCCCTTTAAATGGAAAATAAACCACCATTATGATCAAGGTTTATAATATTTATATAAACACTGAAGATACCTTTGGCAGTTGTAAGCTATCAATAAAAAAAATGTATTATGTTGGTAATACATATATTCATTCCAATGGTAATCTTTCATAGAAAAGATTCTATTTTACACCATTAAGACCAGCTCCATTCACCCAGTAGGGCCCAATGATTGTGCTTTGTATTGTCTCTGTTTCACCAGCTGCAGTTGCAGTGAAGAGTCTAATCTAAATCATGATGTAGGATCTGATTGGAGGAGCTGTAATGTCAATCATCATTTAGATTCAAGTTGGGCATCGGAGCAGAAAATAAGCAGGGAGTTTGCTTCTTTTACTTCAGTTTTAGCTGAATGCTTTAAGTGTTCAACTAAGACAACTCCCTGCTTCCTGAAAAAAAAAGTCCCATTAAATCAAAGAGAACAGTGATCCTTATGTTTATGTAATTTTATCACAATTACACCCCTGTTTAGCGATTCTGACACAAATAAACTTATTTTCATAGTCACTGCAATATAATAAAGTTCCTATACCTAAAAGAAGTCCAATAGTTGTAATAAAGAACAATCAACACTCAATCCTGTCCATTCATATCTGTTACTGAAATACAAACATTTGATGTCATTGGTATCATGACATAATAAAGACAGGTCTTACCTCAGTGAGAGGATGCCAGTGGGCTATAGGCTTCCTTGGGTACGATAACATTTCACTCCAGTGTTCTCGACCTAAACTTTCTGCATCGTTGCCGACTTGACACACACCGATGACCTCATTGTGACCTACACTGTGAAAAAGTTGCATATTATTTTTCTGAAAACGGTATCTTAGAAAATGAGATCAATAAGTACAACTGACACACGTAAAGCATAAACCCAAGGCTTGGATAGGTAGTAGATCTTATTAAAACTATGAAGAATAAAGTTATGTAAAGTTATAAGTTTAGCATCTTGCGTCAGGCCAAGCTGGTGGTAAACAGTATTGTGAATGGTACATCAGCAGGACAAAGTTTGCCCATCCCTTTAGATAAGTAATGTTGATAGCTCACCGGTCATAATCCATTACAGCTATTAGTAAACTGATTTGATCGATATTCTCTGGAGGGACATCAAAAACTATGGCTTCATTGTAAACAGGATTTAAAGTGTTCCTCTTTGTGGATGTCTTTCTTTTCTTAAGTCGTCTTCCTTCACACATGATTGAAACTTTTACATATGGATCTGCAAAATAAAGGGGTATAAAAATGGGAGAAAATGTTCAAGGAGCCTTATTTCTATCATATTTCTATATATTATTATTGACTTGAGAAACTGTCATAGTTTTCCTTTGTCCCTGTCCCTGCCTGACTCTGGGATTTCAAATATGTACCACTTCCCCTCCATTATCCATTCATAATGTACAGCTGGAGCAAAGCTTGTGTGAGGGGGTGGATCTAGTCTAGTTGTGTTTCCCACTTTAATTTGTATAGTCTTCCAGCATCAATTATAGATCACTCCTTTTGGTAATATAAGGTGATGTGACTTATTAGTAGAAGAGACTATACTGGCCTCCTATTATGTGACGTTGGTAAGTTAAAGTTAAAGGACCAGTTTTTTCCCCCTCTTATTTTTCTCAGCCATCATTTACTCGTTAAACAGACAAACCCCAGCACCTAGTCCTATTGTTTCCTATAGAACATCAGATAATATTTATTTATGAAATGCCATGGGACACCCAGATTGATTGCAACCAGCAGAGAGAGAGAGAGACAACACAAAAAAATATAGTATAAAATGTCAAAGATAACATTTACAAGTACTACATTGACAAGCAGCAATTAATTTAAGTTTGGGTGTTACTGGTCCTTAAAATGCTTCATGTAGATTCACCAAGAATTGTGGTCCATTAACCTAGACTATAAAAGAGTGACTAGCTAGGTACAGGAAGGATAATCAAATAGTTGGTAGCGCAATGTCTACCAGTTGGCGTTGTAACTTGACCGTTCATCTGGGATGGCTGTACTGGTACTGGACTAATGACCATGATGGTATTGTGTCCTTCCTGAAATGCAACTAGCTGTTTTCTGCATCACAAATAGCTTGTGGTGTCCAGAATGGCCTGAGCTTATAATCATGAGTTAGACTGAGGTGAGTGAAGCCATATAACAGTTTCTGCATGTGTAATATTCATGGAGAATTGTGGGTAAAATTGGATTCAGAAGGTAGAGGGAGCCTTTACATTTATTATTGCATCCGCTACACACAGCACATCATTAATTTCACAGGTAAACAGGCACTGTCTACAGATGCATCTGCTTCATATTTTTCTTAATCAAATGTCTATTCTTCTCCCCTTTTAAGTGCATCTGACATTATATATAGAAATAAAAATGTCTATGAGAGTAGCAGGATAGCACTTAGGCTTTGTGCAGTAGTAGAATTAAGTCAGTAGGGTGACCTACTTTTTATTTAACACAACACATGACTTTGAGCATCAGGTATGGATCATTTCAATTTTGGAGCCGTGTTTCAGTCAATGAGAGCAGGAATTCACAGTGGAAAAAAATAGAACTCATTAATCAACCTCATACACATGACACGGCATACAAGGGTGTATAGCTCCCAACCAGTGCATTAAGGTCCCAATACAGGCTATGATTGGTTATTATTAGAGATTCTCTTTGTCAAGCTAGTTTTTAAAACATAGTTGATACTATTCCCCAACAAAAAGCAATTATTAACATTGCACTGTGAGTTAAAAGCTCATATATGTTTAAGTTGGAATGTATTCATTTATTCTATGCTAGCTAGGAGCACTCCCTGCCTGGTCAGTGGAAGTAGTATACTATAGCTGCAGCAGTCAGGTTGTGATCAGATTCAGGATGGACCCTGCTGGAGAAGCCAGCTGTTATAATGTGTCCTTTCACTTTCATTCATCAACAAAGATAGGCTCCATTTAGATCACCTGCAGCATTGAAACCTGAATGCACAAGGGAATTCAACTCACTGCTAATTACTGCCATTTGTCAGTTACGCTTTAAATCACAGTGAATACTGTTTTAAGCCTTAATATATACAGAGCCTGCCTCCTGTACCCCTAGATCCCAGAATTAGTGAGTGAAAGCGTCATATAGTGATGCCCCCAAACTGTTACATCTGCTTTAGGCCCCTCATTTTGTTGAGACAACGTTGCTCCTTTTTGCTTGTGCAGATGTCTATATGCTTCATTTCTGCCATTAGAAGCTTAAGAACATATTTATAAAGGGATCAAAACTAATGGATGGCTGCCACTATATTGTGGATGGCGGTGGCCATCCATTTGGCAGATAGGGTGGGACAGAGAGGTGCTTGGGGAGGCTACGATTACCCCTGATACATCACCTGGTGATGATGTAATGACCTCATGGTGCCACCACTCCTAAAAAATTTTCTGTGGACACCTAGGACTCCTCTCCCTGCTTTCTTTTCCAGTGCAGCAGAAAAAATCCCACCCCCCCCCTCCATATCTTCACTTCTATGATATTTTGCCAATATGTCTGTAAATACTGTGCAAAGCCTGTATCCCCCATCAGAAATCTTGCAGACTTTGCAATTAAACTATTTTCTCACCTGATGCTCCCGTTATATCCATGGCCTTTAGATTCCGCGCCTTTATGATAGTAATCGTAAGCCTTCCCGCCGTGGGAAGATAGCACAGCGAAAACATCAAGTCTCCCAGATCAACATTATCCTGTAAAGCACAGAAGAGTAAGAGACATGAAACCCATCCACATAAACCTATTTATAGTTATCCAAACATCTTGACAAACAGACAGCTTTAGAACTCCTTGTACAAAGCGTACAGCGCTCAGATATCCATTTAGAAAACATTTTCTAAGACACTGCTGTATATTTAACCCAAAGGTTCCTTTACCTTCCAACACCATTCATAGGAAAATTTATTTTTTTTGTAAGTGAGGATTTATTTTCCTTTTAAAGGCAAATCTCTTAAAAAGAGCTAACGTTATATAATTCTGTACTCCTTATTCATTAAGCACTGGATTCCCATAGCTAAAATGAATGCCGTTGGATGCAGTTTATCGTGAAGTGCGGTGTAGTCAGACAGTAGGAGGCCTGCCATCAACCCCCTAATTTACCATTTTGATCTGGCAAAGAAGAATTGATGAATTCGGAATATTACACCTTGCCGATTTTAATGTTCACTAAATTTACCAAGAATTATGTTCTCTAGCTAATCAATGAGTATAAAGCGATAACCGAGTACCTGTCTTTGCACATTAAATAACATATTTTGCAGAGCGAGACTTTAAATTCTTACCAAAGAGTGAACTCTTGAGGATTCTTGCATCAGTCATTGTTTCTGACACATCCATTCTAACTCACTAGAGAATTTTTTTGAAAATCCTATCCTACAGAGGCTTGTTGACTGACCTTGGAAACCTGTGCTCTTGAGTTATTTTAATCTGCTGTATTCTTTCTTAAGAAGATTTATTTCTCCGGCAGGGACCAATTCCTTGTATGAATTTTATGAATGTAAAGTGAGAATACTCATTATGTCGTCATTAGTATTAGAGAAAGGAGAATTAGCTTACAATGACTGAAGATGGAGCCAAACAGAGACAACAGCACAGTAACATTACCGTGGGCTTAGAAAACAAATGAATCGCTCGGTGCTTAATTACAACAACAGAACATTTCCTCTGGAAATATTGAAGAAACCTTCCTCCACATAGTTTCACACGAGCAGAAAGAACATATTCATCATTGCGAATGACCTAATTAAAACGCAGAATTTCAGTAGGCAACGCCAAGGTTAAGTCCTTGTCGTGATGTAGAAGGACTTGACGTGGACTTGACATGAAAAAAATCCAAACTTTTTTTTTTTTTTTAATATCTGGAATTGTTTTTTTTATTAGAAAATCCATAAAGTATAACCAAGGTGGGAAAGGGTTGAAAAATGAGATCTTATTTTTGTTTTTCTCTCTCTCTCTCTGTGATGTCAAAATGAAGCAGGAAGTGGACAGGAAGACATTTATGCTTTCGCAAACAATAAATAAAGGGAAACTAAGGGCAATCTTTTTTTTTTTTTTTAAAGAATTCTATATATCATTCAAAGCTATGTTTTTCCCCTAATTAGAAGTGATGCTTTGCGTTTACAGAGGAGGTATGTACTGCTCATTGCTGTCACTACTAGGCACTTCATGTAGGCTGGTCTTAATCCTCAATCCCATTAGCCCAGAAATGTAAAAGAGTTTTAGATAAAGTTTAAGGCCCCCCTTAGCTCTGTGGGCCCCTGTGAAGTTCTAAAGGCTGCACAAGTATACATTAGGCCTTTGTTTTCTCCATCTCTTTGCTTGCACATTACTTATTCAATCCCAATACAAAGTAACATAGACTTGATGCAGGGTAATGCACTCTCTTATGGACACCAGAAAGAGCAAGGGGCTCAGATTGCATTTAACCATCATATGTTAGTTGACCTTTAATTATAATAATTAAATTAATTAATTGGGCAGTGCGGTGGCTCAGTGTTTATCACTCCTGCCTTCCAGCGCTGAGGTCCTAGGTTCCTGGACTTCATCTGCATGGAGTTTGTATATTCTTCCCACACTTGCGTGGGTTTCCTCCAAAAACATACATCTGTGTGTGTGACAAAACTAAATTGTGAGCTCCATGGGGCAGGGACTGAAGTGAATGATGAATCTCTGTAAAGCGCTGCATACAATAGTAGCGCTATCTAAGAATGAGTAAATAATAATAATAAATAAAAATAATAATTAGCTCTATGTACTTGGTTTTGAATGGTGTTACAAATGAGGCCGTGAAGAAGTTACCTTAAAATCAAATTTATTTCTTGTTATGGGTTCAGTAATAGAAATTAAGCCCTTCTATGCCTGCCATAAACAATTCAGCTGTGCATTGTGCATGCGGCTTAGCGCTGTGTATGTAATAATTTGTATTGCAACAATGCAGTGCATGTGTGAGAGAGATGTGTTGTATTAGTGTGCGGGTGTTTAAGGTGATAATAATACAAATTTTTGTTTACTAGTGTTCAATTCCATCTTTTCCATCTCATTTTTATCAGATCAAGGGGGAAAGGGGGCTTTGTACGATAGATGGAATGCTGCAACAAACTGGTTTAGGAGTTACTCTGCTAATAGATATCAAACTATTCTACAACTTTGTGAATTACACAACATTCTGGAGTAATATTTGCAGCTCTTTTGTGTGTGGAGGAAGGGGAGAGAATTTTGGGCAGCCAACAGGGGGTGCTGCTGTGCGCCTTTTAAAACTACAGAAAAGCATGGGTTCTGTTAATTTGTTCCTACCCCCTTAAATGATTCTAAAGTAGAGAAAGGCCCATCATTCCACTTGACAAGAGTTCAAAGCAAATATACATAAGAGTAGGTTAAACACCTAGCATTAATAAACAGATTGTTCATTCAAATGCATAGAAACAGGGTATCACCTATAGAGATCAAAGCACCTCTCCTGTATTGTGCTATACTTCTCTTATCACTATAGCAACCAGAAGACCATTATAACCAGGCACTATTCATCATACAGTGAATCATTCTTGGTGTATACAACACAATGGTTCATTCGAAGTCAAAATAGGTATTAAAAAGCATTTCCACGTTGCATGTGTTTTTATCAAAACCATTTTCTAGACGTGGGATGCCAAGATAAAAGGGGCATCATTGGCCAACTGTCCACTCACCAATTTCTCTTGCCTGCTGCTCAAATACTCTCTGCCACCCTTCTTTCTACTGATGCCAACCAACAGAAGCAAAAATAGATTGGGGACCATGAAGCAGACAGACAGCAGCGGAGTTGGGGGGGGGTCTAAAAAAATTGTTGGGTGGTAGTTTTCTTTGAAACACCCCTGTTCCCTATATTGTACAGTCATTGTTCAGCACCAAAGATAGGGCAAAGAGAACACCGGAACGCCCATGATGAACTGGCTACAAATTGTAGATTAATGTGCCCAGCCTAGCGCTAGGGGATTCTTCAGATTTATAATAGGTTAAAAAATAGTCCAAGGCAACTCCAAGCAGCAAAGCAAGTGAGACAATGTATTCTTCCCTAGAAATAATGATATTTTATTAAGCTGGTCAACTCAGCTAGGTAAGGACACTCTTCGCACATTGTGACATCATACTATACCCATGTAATGTCCAGAAACATCAAAGGTTCCGAATAGTCAGGAGCATAAAAATATGGGTCACAGTGAATGTTGCTGCGACTGAAGGTTGCACCCATAGCGTGCCCTGTAGCATCTGCAACTGGGGGGGACGGGTGCTGGTGCATTGATTTATATACAGGACTTTATGTACAGGGCTGCCATCAGACATATTTTTACACCACTATTTACATTCTAAATTGACAAGTTACACTGCTCAGCACCTGGTATGCCATCAGCTTCACCGCACAGTACTCAGATCCTACATAAAACTGGGTCACCCTTGTTCACTGAACTGTGGGACCCCCCCCCCCCCCAGCAGTACCCCCTGTTGGTGACCCGATATATAAATATGAAACAGAAATCTATTTTTTAATAATATGCCACCCCCCTAATAAATTAGTTTACTGTTAATGCAGAATATATGCTTTTAAGGAAAATATTTGAAAGTGTCTATATGTAGTTAAACTGCAATCAGAAATCAACTTGGGCCTTTTTTTGTTTTGTTTTGTTGCGTTTGATGCCGGCAGATACTATCCTATATACTCTGAATTTTATCGCCAAAATGAAAATAAAAAGTCTTTGATAAATATTTTAAAACTGCCATTTGCTTTTCCGAGGGATGGGAATTTGTCTAGTCTACTAATATTTACTGCTAGAATTGTCGACTGTAAATAGGCCAAACGCAATTTCAAAGAGAATGAGAAATAAACCACCCAACGAAAACGTTAATAAGATTCATAAATGGGTACGGGCAACAGGCTGCCAATAGCGCAAGATACATATTACAGAGTGTTTAAATGAACGCTGCTGTCAGAATAAAATAAAACATTTTTTTTATTTGTTCCAGAAATGTATCAGTATTTTCTGTTTAATTAGAGCAGTGTCGGAAGAAATAGATTGCTGTTAATTAAGGAAAAGTTCTCTGCAATTTTCCTACTTAGTCTGAGACTTTATCTCTTAGATATAAAAAGAAATATAAAAAGAATGAAAACAAGAAACCTAACTCAAGCACTGTATAAAAAATGTTATTTTAACCACATCAAGCAACTTTCTAGGGGGAAAAGCAGGACAGAGATGTGCCCCCTGGAGGTCACATCACCAGCACACTACATCGCACTTTATTCTGATTGACATTGCACTGGTAACAATGCCAGCCATTGGGTGGTGGGAGAACTGGGGGAATGGTACTAGTAGATAAGGACTTGGGACATGTAGCAGGGAATCTGGGTCTAAACCCCTAAGGGTTTCCAGGTATGATCATTCCAACATGCAGATGGATTAACCAGCTACTCTTCTCTCACCTGCTAGTGGAGTGTATGTATCATTTTATTTATAAAATGCCACAAATTTACGCAGCGCTTTACAATTCAGCAATACAAATATAATACAGACATGGGAAAAGTGCATTGTACAATACAAGTATAATATCACAAGGATACTTCACTTTAAGTGCTAGGTTGTGGTTGACACAAAAGGTTGGAGGTCCCTGCCCTGTAGAGCTTAAATGAGAGCTTATAGTCTTAATGAAAGCAAGGAACAAGGGAACTTTTGATATTATTGTAAAAATTAAAAAAAAAGGAAAAGTGTATTAGAAGAATTTCTATTTAAGAATAAGGTGTTCTCGCTACCTGCTGGGCAAATGTCAGAATTCCTCAATGAAACAATTTATTAAGTGCTGTACCTACAGGGATCCAAATCCACATTAAAACTGAACAAGCACTCCCTCCTCCGAGGCTGCTGTTTTAAAATAGAGCCAATCATCATTTATTCTCCTTCAGCACCGCAATCTTCTTCACTTCCTGCTTCCTCTTCACTTCCTGCTTCCTCTTCCGCATTGGTGATTTGTTTCTACTGCACATTCATTCTCAAACTGCTTCTGTGCATGCCCCCCAAAAAAATAGCGATGTGGAAGAGGAAGCAGGAACTGGTGCAGTATTGCGCCAGTGGAACAGAGGAAAAGAACATTGGCTGGATCTTGAAGCAGCAGTCAGCAGTGGAGTGATGGAGGTGATCAGTAAGTATTTCCCCCCTTCCCTCCTTAAAATGTACCTGTCACCTCCAAACTCTAATACTAACTTTGGTTCTATTAATGAAATAAGTGATTTTTTGAAAATATATACTGTATGTATTAAAAAATGTACCTTTATACAGCATCACTCTCTGTCATCTTCCCTGTCAGCCTGACTTTTCTTTTCCGAGTCAGGTTGGGCAGGGCTACATGATGACTGACATTAAAGTTCCTCCAATCAGATACCTTAAATCACAATCTAACAAGGAGAAGCTATAATGTCAATCATTTAGCCCCGCCCAACCTGATTCGGAAAAGTCAGGCTGACAGGGAAGATGACAGAGAGAAACACTGTGTAAAGGTACAATTTTTTAAAAATACATATATACTGTATTTGCCGGCGT